>JAQHUG010000037.1:9555328-9616376 GCA_028555095.1 Dicrostonyx torquatus
ATACAGTTTTTGTGTGATTATTTCGAGTATAAATTAGCCCGGCAGCCAGAACAAACAAGTGGCCCTCTCCCTTACAACAGGTATGGACATGAATGAAGTTGCCAGTGGAGTCCAGAAAAGGGCGTCAATTCCCTGGAGTTGAAGCTAGAGGTAGATATGAGTTACCTGACATAGGTCCTAGGATTCCAGCATGTATCCTGCTAGAACCATAGGTAAGCATAGCATGTGCTCTTAACCACTGAGCTATCCCATCACTACTGCTACTTCTTTTCTTTTTCTTTTTATTCATTGCCATTTGGCAGGAATATCCATGATTGCCATTCTTATTCTCTGTTCTTCAAATAGGATTTCTAGAAATCTCAATAATGCCTGCTAGAGAAGAGGTTTAATAAAATAAATTTTAAATCCACAGATCTAGTAAGAAAAGCCAGGAGAGACTCTGGGGGTATTTTTGTTGCAGTACTGGTTCAACTAACTGATACATGTTGAGTTATTCTAAAGTGAGTTTGGGGAAAAATTATTACCAATTTCATAAGATTGTTGTGATTATTACAAAAAATAATGCCTGTAAATGGCCACGTTCACCCAATCATTTCTTTGAAATGAAATTTTAATCATAATATGGATGCTTATTTTATTAAACATAATTGTGCTTGCAGCCATCGCTGCAAACAAGCTCTTTGCATTATCTAGGCTCCAGGTTGAAATCTTATGAGAGGCTTTATAGGATTAGCATTGAATTTAAACTACCTGGGTTAGAATTTCACCTAAGCCTCACATAAGATATATGTCCTTGTATATATAACTGAGTCTCTATGAGCCCTAGTCTCCTCAACTGCCTAAGATTATTGTTTAACTTGGTTGCTGTGTAAAACTTTAGAGCACTGGCCTTTAAGATGTGTTTTAAAAACAAAAAAAGTGACACTCATTTTAAATGTTCTTGACCATAAACTTGAATATTTACCATTCTTATATATCATTAATTCTTTCATTTCCTAAAATAGTGATTTGTGTTGACTACTAGAAAAGACGCATACTTACACAGATCTTATTAAAATAGAAACTATTATTTCCCCCAGTAATTTAACTATATATTAATATGTAACATAGTATACATAATATTAATATTACAGGTATATATCACTGTGTGTTAATTCATATCTTTGTTCTATGTCCTACTTCTTTTGAAAACTTGATTTAATCACTTCTTCTTGAACATTCTTCCTTTCCTTTTGCTGATAATCTCTATTTTAAATGCATTGACTATGGTCATCTACTTATCTACCATTCTCTTCTCCAAGATTGGCATCTTAAGGTAAGCACTGTAATTTGATCTTCGTTTTATTTTGAATTCCCAGTGAAAGCCTTGGCACAGAACAGACTATTCATCAGTACTTTACTGAAGGGAGAGAGAAGTTTGGAATTTACTAAAAGCATATGAATGTTTATAAAAGACAATATCTAATTCTTACTATATAATCTATACTCTATTAATTTCTAATGTGTCTATTCCCATTTTAATGAGCATACATATTAATATATAACATAGTATACATATTAATTAAGACTTGACAGAGATCCCCACAAGTTGAAGAGAAGAGGAGGAAGAGGGGAAATGGGAGAAGGAGAAAGAAGAGGAGGGGGAGGATAAAGAGGAAAAAGAGAGAGATTGGATTTAGAATGACTACCTTGCCAGGTGATCTATTACAGAAAACTGATAGGTCTTTTCTGTAAGGATATCAGATGATAGATGAAAATGATCTATGATGCTCAGAGGATAGAGAATATAGGTCACAACACTTGGCAAAGGCTGCCCAACTTTCTGTTTTGAGACAATATTGCCATCTACAAATATGTTGGACTGTATCCACAGCTCTCCTGGGATGCACAGGGCCTAGTAGATACATATTACATACACCTGAATACTATGCCTTAAGAACCAGCTCAGTATATTAAGCAGTATGCAAATTTCTTTAAAATATTTGTATAATGTTATACAGAAGAGAATTCAATAGATATTATTTTGAAGGTATACAGTTTTCCAGATACAACACTGGCCATTTTCCTCACTGGAAAATTCAGAAGAAAAATGATAGGCAAAGAAGACATTCCTATCCTGTTATTCTTGGTAACGGATGTAGGTAGGAATGGGACAGAAATTCGAAGTTCATATTCTAACATGGAAGAGGAGACAGATAAATTGTAAAAGCCAGAAGAACAAGAATTTTTCCGTGAGAAATGTCAGAGAAGCTGTACCCATGAAACCTCACTGACATGGCTGCCTATACATGACCTTAACAAGGACGATGTTAATAGACATGCTAAGATGAGAGAGAGAAAGCTCACAAGGTTTTGTCCATAGGAAAAGACTCTAGCCAACTAAGGAATGTTGAGAGTGGACTGGAGAAACAGCCTTCCCCAGGGAAGAGTGGTCAGCCTTGAAAGTATACATAGAGGTAACATTATGCAGACTGAACATTTTTTTATTTATTAATAATCGAATTATTTATATATATATATAATTTAATTATTAGTAATCGAAAAAGGCCAAGGATTTGGAAAAGAACATGGAAGAGCTTAGAGGGAAGGAAAGGTGGCAGAAATGATGTACTTATAATCTCAAAAAATAAAATATTATAAACATGAAGCAGGTATGATTTGAGCCTGAGAGACGATTCAATGAGTATGAGCACTTTTGGCTCTTGCAGAAGACCAGGATTCAGTTTCCAGCATGCACATGGTGGTTTGCCATCATCTGCAAGCCCAGCTCCAGAGGATCCATTACCTTCTTCTGAATTCCCACATGGTGTACCTGTGTATACCCAGGCACACACATACGTAGGCATAAAATCAATAAGTAAATATTTTTAAAAGGAAATAGGTATCATTTAATATCTTAACACGGACATGTTCATTCTCACGTAAAAAGTTCTACTTCAACTTAAGGGCATATTAATTGCCCCTTCTGTGTCTCAGGGATTAAGCTCTTATTAAAGCTGCTATAATAAAGTCTATCTGTAAGATAGACAACCCATGCATTCATCCAGGTCACATATACTTATTGAGCAAACACTATGACCTAAAATATTCATTAGCTGAGTTGCATGAGCTATGTCAGCAGATCAAAGGGACTGAAAATGGCCCTCGTAGCTTCCTCAATCTCCTTTCCTCCTTTTGAATAGTCACAGGAAAACAATCCATTGTTTTTATGCTGCAAAGTGTCCATGGGTTTTCTTAGGACTGTACTTAAGTTTTCGGGAAACAGTGGGCTTGAAACAACTGCAGGGAGCCAGTAATTTCATGTTTTTTTTCCCCCCACTCTAAATGAAAGCTACACTTTTACATTTAAAAAAAACTGCTTTATTTATACTGCCTAAATAAAACACAATATATTTGGTTGTCTATGTAAATGCTGGTAGCCCAAAAGCATTTTTAAAGAAATACATAAACCATTGTGGGGTCATTAATGGACACAAGGGTCATGAAACCACCATAAGGATATAAAGGCAGCTCACAAGTTATCTCATATTTTACAGATAAAAACATCCTGTAATGTTGTACAATAACCTTAAAGCAGATTGAATGTAGTCTTGCAATTTTCATATGGGGAAAAAAAGTCTGCATACTTTGTGATTTTTCTTTTTTGACACATTAATTGCTCTTTCATACACAAGGAGAACAGAAGCGGCAGTACGCCATATTTATTCAATGCAGGGTGAGCCACGGGGGCTATGGAACACTCTTTCTCCAACACTAGCCAAATTATCTCAGTGCCCAACTTGTAAGAGGCTGCAATAATACTCGATCATTTCAGAGTGCTGGTCGGGTTATGCATCATTTTAACAGCATGATGGCAGATTGTGATCATCTTCATGTTATAGGAATCTAGAGATAAGTAGCCGGCATGGTGAGTCATTTTCATACATCCTCATTCTGCATAGAAACCTTAAAGAGATAGCTAGAAAATGTGCTATGCTGGCTTGGAATTCTCATCACCTCCAGAAAGGAGGCTTGCCTATACCAGTAGGGGCACTGGGTGAAGGAATCGTACCTTTTGGTGCTTGCTATGAGGAAGAAAACAACAACGAAAACAAAAACAAAAAATAGGGAGTGAGTGCACGGCCTAGTCATTTGATCATGCGTTTTCTAGATTATAGATAAGAAGCCCAATCAAGACAGGAATAATATCGACTGATCATACATTCAGTCTCTATCACGATACCACAAACCTGTGGGTATTTAATAAGTATTGGCTCAATGCATGATCCAGGCTTGAATGAGCAGTAGACATACAACACAAATGTTCAATGAGTATTATTTTCACTTTATTTTATAAATGTGCTCTATTAATCTAAGAAGCTGCCTTGTGGCCACTAGAATCCATTTTAAAATATAAATTTTTTTACTTGTCACCATTATGTATTTGTATGCACTCAACAGCTACTGTTGAACTACTTGAATAAAAACGACATTCAGCATGTTTATGCCAATTCAACTGCCATCAACATCCGAATACCACACACACAAAAAATCATCATCAGAGATAATCAGTCCTTTTGGTGAAGGCACAAAGCAGTTTGGAAAAACTTAATTGAAAACTGGACACAACTGGATGATGATTGATGATGAATGTGATGGTGATGAATTAATTTATTTCTTAATGAACAGGCTCAGATCCTTCATTTCCTCTTAGAGATTAGCATATTAAATACAATATGTGATGTTTCCCTATAAGATTTAATCTCTTAAGCACTATGCCTGCTTCAAAGACTATTTAATAAAAGAGAAAGGAACAAGAATAATTCTGTGTACTTCTAAGTATGTTTGCTGGAAAAGGTTTGTCTTTCGGGACAGGATCCTTTTTGTTTGTTGAACTAAACCCTGCTGAGCCAGTGCATCAAAAACCTAAAATTCAAATGATTTATCACTGAAAATGGTCCTTCCATTCCTTTTGTGTATAAATGTACCAGTAACTGTCTTAAAAATAGTACCCCATATATTTTTTTATTTAATTATGATTGTTTCATTCTCTTTTCATCTCCTCCTAATGTGGAACCCACTCTTCATACAACAGGAATTAAAATGTCTTTAAGATTTAATCAGCTGCCTTTATGAGGCATCTGAAAAGCAGATATAGAGATCCGATTTAAATCATGGTGACCCAGTGTGAACAAGGGAGCTGGAGGAGGATAAAGGAATCACTTCGAACAATCGGCTCTCCAGTCCTTTAGCAGGCTTGAGCTGGCCAAGCTGGACCTGTTGATCTTTATTTCTTTATCACTTGGGGTGGAAAGTGTAGACTTTATGTGAATTGCTTCCCTCGTTCATTAATACGCACATTTATAGGCAGAGGCCAAATCTTCCACTTCATCTTCACGCCATGAAAACTAGGTAAACCCCTCCATGGGTAGCATGCTGCACACATTAAACACTAAGAACTGCACTTACACCAGGTAGACGCCACACATTACAGTTATTAACAAATCTCTCCAGTTAGGACAGGAGAAAAATATTGAAATAGAACTTTTCCCAAGGGTCTCATATGCTCACCTGAGGCACCAAGCGTTCACCCAGGGCAGCATGAACTAACTCTGAGTTAATGGGGGTTTTGACTAACCAGAACTCCTCTTGCCTCTCTATCCAAGATAGTAAGGCTTTTATTGTAATAATGGCATTCAGAACAAGGCATGCTATTCCATATTGTCAGCTCCATAAATAATTGGGTCCCAGAAGGACTGGCAAAAAGTTTGGAGATATATAGCCACCAAGAACACTGACAAACTGTGATCAGGCTGCCTTTGTTCCAAAAGCGGCCCATCTCAATATAAACTCAGCAGGGCAGGGAAATGTGCAGCTTCAAGCAGTCTGATAAAACGAATCTCTCATCTGTTGTACGGAGTTCCACCCCAGGGCAGAGGTCACTGGATAATAATGATGATGATGGGAGTGATAATGTGAATAATGACATCATCATAATATAATAGGTGGAGATGTAGTAGAAAATATATATGGTCTCCATTGTCAGCTCCACTACACTGAAGGGGCGTCGTGTTTTCATAGAAGGTGGACAAATCAAATTCAAACATCTATTATTCTGAACATGAGGCAGAGTCCATCACAGGAGTTTTAAACCCCTTGGCATCATGGGACACTGGTAAGGGGAAACTTATCAAAATGTCACTGGCACTTTTGACCTAATATGGGCAGGTACAGTGAAAAACTATCCCAGATTATGGCATTAAAGATAAAGATCACCACACACACACACACACACACACACACACACACACACACGCCACACGCACATATACACACAAGTTTCTGTTGTCCAGTAACTGGACCTGGTCACATGTGTGAACTTTCCCATTCTGGCTTCTTGGAAGAGTAATGGAGATTATATTGATGAATATGTACTAGAAAAATAATTTTGGTAACTCATGAATAATCCACGAAGTTGGCCATATTGTTCCAGAAGAAACCGTGAGGGTTAATACTGCCCCAAGACTGTATGCATATCCAGCGATTAGCAAGGTTAAAATTCAAATCTATCTTTATTTCTCCTTGAAGTCCACACCTGTGGTGGGCTTACAATGGCCTCCTAAAGCAATTTACCTCCAAACCCTAGGACAGTGCCTGTGATACACGGTTAAAGGAGATTTGCAGTTCTGAATAAATTAGGGATCCTGACGCAAAGCCCTTGTTATAGATTCCTCAAGTGGGTACCACACAACTCTATAGAGAAAGACAGGGAGATTTGACCAGAGAAGGTAAATAGATTGCATAGCGGAAGCAGAACTGAGGTGACACACTGTCAAAACCAGGGGACTCTGGCAGCAAGCAAAACAGATAAAGCCAGGACTGGAATCTCTGCGTGAGCATGCAGAGAGAAAGAGCCAGGCCAGCACTTTGATGTTAGCCTCCGAAGGCTCATCGTGAACTCCCAACTTTTAGAACTGGACAAGAAATCAATCTGTGTTTTAATTCCCCGAACTTGTTACTCCACCACAAGGAAACCCTAACACGTCCATGAATACAGTACCTTCTACCCAGAGACACAGACAGGCTGTAAGGGTCATCACTGCCTTTCTTCAGTTTGCAGTCTAGGTGACAGAACCCAGAATCGTCTACATGCTGGGCAAGCACTCTACCACCGAGCCGCAGCCTAGTGCCCCGGCCGCTTTTCTTCAAGCCCCTATTGGTAAGTCTGGGCTAATAAGCAAGAGCTTCGGGAAAGCAGCACAAGGCACAAAGCTTCCTGCTGGAAGCGGTACTTCTTACTCAGCGCATGGGATTTGGCTCAGGCTTCTGGGAATATTAGACATTAAGCAAAACATGATGGATTCAGAATACTATCCAATGAAGGCAGGAGAAAGCCCAATCTTTACAACAGTGGTTTCAGAGCAGACTGGAATCTGAGAGCTCACCCTTCCTAATGCTGTGCCCCTTCAATGCAGGTCCCCATTGGATTGCTGACCAACAACCATAAAATTATTTTCATTGCTACTTATTAATGAGTATAATTGTGTTACTGTTATGAACCATAATATAGATAGTTTTGGAGATAAAGATTTGTCAAAGGGGTCACGCCCCCCATGTTGAGAACCACTGCTCTATTTAGAACAGAAGGACCACCCTGTTCTGATTTAGTTTATAAATAGTCACAGGGATTTTACCTTAGGAAAACAAGGAAGCTCCAGCAGAGAGGCCCTGAGTTTTCCTCTGAGAAAGTAATCCACTCCACTAACAGTTACACTTCAGACAGAAGGGGCACAGTGTGTGCGCGCATCCATTGCCACCTGTAGCAGGGAGCGTCACTCTTCCGTTCAGGAACAGTAAGGGGAGGACAACCCAATGTCCTCAGGAATAAAGAGCTTTCTCCAGGGTCCACACATGCAGTCCACACTGCCAGCAACAGTGTAGCCACTGCCACTGAATTTATTTTTTCAAAATTAAAAATATTTAATGAGATGTTTACGTCACACCCATTTGGGGAAACTAAGCTCTTATTTTAAATCTGAATAATACAGCTGTTCGGGTTTTTTTTTAAATCCCCTAATTTCAATGTGAATACAGCACAGCTGCCCCAGGAGCCATCTTGAAAGGGTAGCGCTGTCATTGGCCGAAAGTTCGCATACGTCAGGACATCTCCTCATGGATGGCGCTTTTTAAAAATAAAGCAACTATACCACCATTTCATTGGTCCATACAGATGTCCGTCAACTGCAGCGTGCACGGCTAAGCTCAGCAGAACACAGCAAGTGCGAAATGTAAAGTGTTGACTATCTATGTGGCTCTAATTAGCTCTTTTGAAAGCACAGTGGTCATCCATCCTCACGCAGTTTTGTAAGACTGGCTTAGTTAGCATCAGCTGTGCACAAGTTACTCTTGCGTGTATAAAGCACCCATCATCTGACATTTTCTTCTAAGAACTATTTTCAAAATGTCAGCAAGTCTCCAGACGTCGACTCAGTGGTTAGGGCCTACTCAAAATCTGCTACTAGCTACCACTTTGTTTTTTTTCCCCTTCCCAGTGAATATTCAAATAGAAAAGGCTTCTTGTTAAGATACCAAGAAAAATAGGTAAACACACACACACACACACACACACGTACACACGAAGGCACACACACACACACGTACACACGAAGGCACACACACACATTTTTTCCCCCTTACCACTTCACAGTAAAAGAGACATGAATTCCAACCCCAGGAAACAACATGAAACATGAAAGCCGTAAAGCAAATACATTCTAAAAAATAAATGCATTTTAAAAATCCTTTCATGATCTAGAGTAGGGCTAATTATGACTCTGGGATGAAGGCAAAGACAATTAGAAAAATCCATAAATTATGGTTTTACATGGATGTTACTGCTCAGAAAATCGTGTCCTAGCTATTTTCTACATTAAATATGCTGATGCTCATCCCAAAGACTCTTTGAGGTCATCTGTAAATCATAGTTCACTCCTGCACCTGCAAACAAACTTGAGTTGTGCTAAACCACGGAGTCTGACTGGTTCGTGCAGATGAGGTTTTCAATGACCCCAGGCAAATTCGCTTGGGTAAAACTTAATTATTGGGGCTAAGTTTTAGATTTCTGTCAGGGAATTACTAAAGCTTCCTGTTTACCTAGAGGTGGGAAGAGAAAGAAAGCTGGGGAGCTGAACCCTCAAATTTCCATGGATACTTTGGAGTTCATCACAATCCCTTCACCCTTCTTAGAGGGCATACTCTGTCGTGGGCCACTCAGATCTGCTAACTTAAAATTACAGCTCGAAGACAAGAGACGGAAATGTGGAGAGTGGCGCAGAGCATAGCAGTTTCACCTCGGGGGATGGGGGTGGTGAGTCTGAACACCGCAGAAAGGACACCTTTAACATCTGAAGGTAAAAATGACGAATACATAAATAGGTCTATGTCTCCAGGCCGGGGTGACATGTGTGTGGGAGAGTAAGGTGACAGTCTTTCTTCCAAATGGGTCCTAACAAGTTTACAACCCTGCCTAAGGATGAAAACAATCTCACATCAACACGTGTACTTAGGCTTAAGAAACCAAAGTCCCTGCGCAATCTTTCTTTCTTTCTTTCTTTCTTTCTTTCTTTCTTTCTTTCTTTCTTTCTTTTCCCCCTCTCTCCTTCTCTCTCTCTCTCTCTCCTTCTCATACTAAGCCCACTGAGATGGCTTTCAGCCATGGTAAGGAACTCTAGGCAACATTACTATAGCTTCAGTCTCTCCCAGAGTTTGCCACTTCATGACGATATTTTAACTACTTGTCATTGATAATGATTATACACAAGTGACTGCCCCTCATTAAAATTTTGGCACCAATACACAAATAATTATTGACACAATTAAGCCTTGACACTGTGCCCATCGAAGTCTTTTTGTCCTCAGCTATGCATTCGTCCCACATTATTCTTTTTTAAAAAGAGAAAATGATCTGTTTTAATCAGAGCTCAACTCTCTCAAGTTTGCTCGTAGTATAAATACAAGGAAATGCTGAACTCCTAAAAATAGCCAGGGCTCTACCCAGTTATCATTAGCATTCATAAAGGGGAAATGGAAAAAGCGACGCTCAGACACTGAAGGACAGACAACTAATGAAATAGAAAAAGAATAATTCAGCCGGAGAGTCGCAAAATAAGAAGTCTGTCATTGCCAATGACTACCAATGAAATACAGTGATGGTTATTTAAACAACCTGTATGTCTGCACGAACATATAACTGAATATATTAGCCACCACCTGTTTAATTTCATTTCCCCACTCCTTCCTGCTGACGGAGTTATATGTTTGCTAATACAGTCCGTGCCTAATTACCCTGGTCAGTATGAATATTTAACAAATGCTGTAAGAGAGGGGTAGCCATTTTTCTTTCTAAAATAAAAGACCATGAAAAAGAATTTAAAGCTCTATGCAATCATTTCCATCAAGAAAGATAATATCATCTACTCTCCTCCAAATATAGTTTAGGCCACATCTGCTACAAGAGAGCTTGAAATATTATCATAGAAATGTTTGGATAATTAGCAATTAATTTCCATTGACTAATATACAATAAAAACAGAGCTGCATATGCATGAAGCAAATCACAGTGTATGGTCCCTTTTCCCTCCTAATCACATTTCCACATGGTTAAAAATCTGGCTGATACAAATTCCAAAGGCAATCTGAATTAACAGAAAAAAATCCACAAACTATTACATAAAAACTGAATAGGGAAGAAATCAGAGCAACACATCTCAACATAAATATGGAAGAGGGTGGTGTGGCTTGATTCTCTCCATGACTTGGCCCAGCCCTGGTGACCCAACAAAGCAACTGACTTTAACGGTAAACATTAGAGAGTACAGGCATGGCTGTTTTGAGTGTCCTTGGTCTTCACTAAACCTAGCAGATAAGTATTTTCACTGGCTTTCCCACTGTCCGCATGTATGTTCTTTCTGCTACCTGGTGTCATTCTGCCCTTCAGCCACCTCATTGCTACATAGCCTGGATGTCATTCTGAGTTACAACAGCTTCATGACAATAGTGTCACCATGCACATATCATCCATCCCTTAGCCGGCGTGAGGGCCTTACGGAAGCATTCGTTTCAACAAACGTCTTCCAGATCTCCTTCAAATAAATACAAGTCACCATTGCACCCGTCTCGGGGAATGCCTGAGAGTTTATTAATATAAGCTAATTACTCCCAGCTTCTAAGAACATAAAGAACTTAAACTATATATAAGAGCTGTGCTTGTGAGAGGAAGATGGGTGTGGAGGGTGAGTAAGGAAATGGGAGGATTAACTGGGGCATCCAAGACTAAGACAGGCTTTGGTATTAGAATGGTGTTTACGCTGTAGATTTTCTACTTTCTAATTGAGTGACTTTAGGCAAATAGCTCAACCTCTGTAAATTCTCACCATCTTTAGAAAGATAGAGTGCATCTACTTCGTGATCCCAGTGTTAGAACAAAGTGTAAAGATATAGTTGAAAGCACCCCATCTCGCAAGCGTCACACAGCATCAACTCTTGTGGAAACGGGTAGCAGCATATTTGAAGTCATTACAGAACCTGGTATTGAATTTTTCACTCTTATTTACATGTCCCTAGTCCTAATGCTCTTTGGCTCCATTCTTAGTTTTTCTGGAATGTGCTCATTTAATCCTCTGCATCAAATCTTTTGTGAATAGTGGAAGTGATGCATTCTGTCATATGTGATTTTTATTCCGAATTATAATAAAGCTTTCCATATGACAAAAATATTATTAGTCAGTGACGGACCCAGGGAAAAGTGTTTTCAATTTAAAAATATATGTCAGGAGGTCTTTTAGAATTTATTTTGCCAGAATCATTAATGGAAATCAAAGAAGGTCTATGTCCAGAGGTTTATAAGTCCGTTCATTCACATTCAAAGTCTTAATGCCCTAAGGTCCTCTTGATCTTTGGGTTCATGTATGAAATATGAACCTATGTTTCACACAATTTGAAAGGATATAGGTTATAAAACAGAGTATTTTCAAACCCACAAAATATATTCTACAAAGTTAAGGCAACTCAGAGATACAAGACTCACTCATCTCTCCTCATTGGCATCTCTTTTCCCTGTGTTTCGCCTAGGAAATGCTGACAGTTCGGTAGCTAGAGGCAGCTTGTGTAAAGCAGTGATAAGAAATGGACATTAAATATGCAAATGGTTTGCTCACTCTTCGCCACAGGCAGCATCTTTCCTAGCTCCTGGTCACCTAAGGCTTGCGGCTATGGGAGCAGTAGTCAAGCTGGTCTGTTTGGTCCTTGACTGGGCTAACACATAGTGGAGGATCAGAACACTTCCTAGACCGGAGTTGTGGGAGGGGAATTCTGAGTGCTTGTGAGAAAATGTCAAGAAAACAAGACAAGAGCCTTGTGCCGTCAGTTTCTACAAAAGCATGAAGTTGTTTTGGGAACACATGTTCATCCCCGCCCCCAGGTGTAGTGGATAGGAGCGACGTTACTTTCCATTATTCGTCAGAACCAGCTATTGTTATCTGTTTATATGCCTCTATGGAAAACTTGGGTGGTTTTCTTTTTCTTTTTCTTGTTTTTTTGTCATTTGTGGTTTATCCTTGTGGTTGTACTCTTCACTCGGGTGATTCTTCTCAACACTCAGAGTATAAATTGTCCGATGCTCTGAATAATGCTGGCTACTGCATGAGACTTTAGTCTACCTTTCCCCTGTGTCCCATCACCACTAGAATACTTTTTAGGGATCTTTTTGGGCAATAACCAGATCTTATATTAGACCATGAACTAACAGCTTATGCAAATCACAGCCACATCCGTGGTTGTCATTCTCATAAAACCATGCCAGATCACCAAACCCATAGGTAGGTAAAATTCAACCCCTTCCTAAAGATCTGAGCTTCTAAAACACAGGCTGGAGTTAGAATCAAGCTTCCTGGGTCTTGAGAGCAACTGTATTGCCTTTTATGTAATTAAACTCTCAGTTACTCCAAGTTCCCACTGAAACACTTGTCTGTTATTCTAATGCTATGTTGCTCCCGGGATTTATTTATTTATTTATTTATTTATTTATTTATTTATTTATTTATTTATTTTGAGAAACTTCTTCTGGGTCTTTTGAAAAATGTTCACAAACTTTGTTATCTGGTGGTTTCATAAATGTGTGTAATAACCTTTTGTTGTTTTCACACCAGAACTCTCTCTCATCCCCCATCTCTTTCCCACTGAAATCCATCATCTAATTTCATTACATTTGGGGGGCGGTACCCTGTTCTTAACAAAAGAAAGATATGATATTCTAGGTAGTGAGGTTAAACTCTTTGCTTCTTTCTTAGCGTAAATATTTATTTAATTTCTTTTAGAAAGGAATCAAGCACTTGTTTGATTGTTTTCTTTGAGAGCAAGCATTAAAGATTTGGGCAGACAGAAATGAGGCGGCAGCTACTGCTGCTTCCCCAGCTAGCTTTCAAGTGACATTGGCTGCATTACTTCATAATCTCTCTCCTGAACCAGCTATGCTAGAATTGATAATATAAATATTTTAAGCCATTAATAGAGATATATTTTTATTATTTTGACTCTTGCCCCTAGAAAATGGATTAGACAAATTTTCTGGTCAGTTTGCTAACCCATCAAGAAATCAATGGGATCAAATTTTGAGATGTGAAAATGGCTGATTGGTCTTTAATGAAAGATTCTCATTTCTACCAGTTTCTTTGAAAACACATGACTAGTTTCTGTTAATATCCTAAATGATCACAGTTCTACCAATTAAAGTTAACAAGCCAGTTGCCTGTACAGCTCCCATCAAGAAACAAATATATATTACATGTTTCCATAATTCTGGGCTCTGCAAGGAAATGTGAAGGAATTAATAGGAGCTATGATGTCTTCTCTTTCTTTACTCTTGACGTAGTCTAAACTCAATTAAAGTAGTTGGTGCAGTTTATAGAAAATCATGGCATGAATAATTCTCTACCAATGTCAGTAAGGATATCTCAGAGATACTTAGGCCAAATTCTTGAACTGAGAAGCTTCAGTTACTCAAGTTTCATTTATTAAAGAGTATTCCCTAGTGTGAACAATGAGGGCTAGAAGGGGGAATGTATTGACATCCTCCCCACAGCATTGCCTTTTTCAATAATAAATTCACTATTCAGGAAAAGATATTTTAAGAAAAGTGAGTAAAATCTTAGTAACAAAACTAAATCATGTTAAGGTGAGAGGAAACAGGCAAAAGACAAAGACAGATGAGGTCAGAGTTACAAACTGAGCTGCCCTTCCCTGTAAATGGATTTTCTGAAGCTCAGATGCTCATGGGATTGTAGCTGAAATGTGATGGAGGGGAGCAGTAGTAAGGTCACACAAGAAGGGCCCTCGGTGTCTCTCTGCTGTCTGTATATGAGTTGAAATGAGAGAAGAAGCCACCTGAAAGCCAAGAAGTTAGTCTGGCAACGCCATGATCATGGACTCTCCAGATTTCAGAGCTGTGAGCAGTAGCTACCTGTTGTTTAGACTTCCCAGGCTAAGGCACTTTGCTGTAGCATCCAAATCAGCTCATCTATGCAGAGAAACATGTCAAATAGCCAGTTCCCTTGGAGAGAGGACAGAGTATAAATAAGAGAAAAGCTCATGAGAATGGACTGAGCCCCGAAAAAGGAAGCAGAACCTGTTGGGACTGTGGATAACATTTACCACTCTTGCTCGATTTAGTTATTCTTCATCCCAATCCTGTCACAGTGAGAACAGCAATGCGGAAATGAAGATGCCAAAGAAGTGGGCAATATTCAACCTAATTAGCTCCATCCAAAGGGCTGGAGAAAGCCTGGGATGGCTATGAACAACAAAGGAAGAGAGTATAACAGGAGCAGTGTTGAGAGTCTGTTAACCCTTTCCCTTGTCTCCTCTTCCATGGGTTTGCCCACGAACACCAATCATCTAAGCTCCTGGAATTCCTAGCATTCCTTCTTCAATTTGTTGGCATCAATGCCCAGTTCAGATTTGGAACTGAGCTGTGAATCACTGCCTTGAGGACCTAGTCCACTAAAGTTCCTGCCACAATGAGGATGAAATTAGACTAGAATTATACGTCAGAAAATAGCATGCCATCTGGGTGGTATATAGCTACAAGAGATACTGGAGAAACCCATAAAGAAGTGAATTTAGAAAACACTACTTTCTGTTAAAGCACTGAATACAATTAAGAAATATATTTAATGGAGAATCACTCTACCTGCTTACATATAACAGGGGAGGTGAGATATGAAGTTGCAAGCTACAATAACACCTGTCTCATTAAAAGTAAATCTTATTCATTTATATATCATGGAAATGAAACTCATTTATCTTGTTCTCTGATACTTTCACATAGGTAGGATAACTGAGATCATTGTTTCTGAAATAATTATGAAATACCTGCCATTTGTCTCACATCTACTAAGAAACAAACTGAAAGACTAATAAGAGAAGGAGGCATAATAAGTAAAGAAGGAGGAGAAGGAGGGAACTTGGGTAATGGAAATATTGAAAATTTCTATTTATTATCAGATACTCACTCCTAGTGGACCCTTTATTCTACAGAATTTTGTTTAAAATGCTTGCCGTTTCTACTCATGTAAAGGTGAAGTTTAGCACTGACACTATTTGATGAAATCGAATCGTACCATTTTGAAGTTTGGAACATGCTAGGAAATCCAGAGTCGGTTGACAGTCATAGACCGAGATTAATAAATAACACCAATAATAAAAACAGAGCTCTAAAGCCCAGGAAACCAATTTTGAAACAATTACAGGCAACTATTATGGGCGCCTCTAAACAGTTTTAGCTAAATTCCCTCAGCACAGTTCTGATGACAATAATGTGCACTGAGCACGCAGTTCGCTGCACACACTCCAAAACGCGCTCTGCTGTATGCGGTATTAATGAATAAGGCTACCAGCTTAATAAACCATCATTAACAATGGGATTGTTCACACGTCTGAGGGTGCAGCAATGTTTCCTCTGTGACTTCTCATTCAGGAAAGAGGTAACTTTTATGTGTGGGTGTTTTAAGCTCATGGAAACCTCCCTGGTTAGTCTAGTTTTACCATTGTGCCAAAAAAATGAAGGAAGGAAGGGAGGGAGGAAGGAAGAAGGAAGGAAGGAAAGAAAGAAAGAAAGAAAGAAAGAAAGAAAGAAAGAAAGAAAGAAAGAAAGAAAAGAAAAAAAATAAAGTTGTAGCGACACTTCCTGGGAGCAGGAAGGAAAATATATACAAAGTAACATACTAATTTTATAGCCATGCTGCTGAAGGTTCTGGCCACAAAGATCTATGTTTGTCCAATAAATAAAGTCAGAGGGAAAACAGGCCAGAGGATGGAGAATAATGTTGGGTCTCTAACTCTGAGAGAGAAGAAGTATGCAAATGGAAACAGGCCAAGATCCAGAGCTAACTCAACATTGCAAGGTGTCTTTGTAAGCTTTCCACCTGCTGCATAAAAGGAATGGCCATGGCCAAGCTTTCATAACCGTAAAGCAAGGAGAATGTAACAAGTGTATACTGTTAAACTCTCTGCTGTTCATGAGCTCCGTGAACAATCACCTAGTTAAACAATCCATTCACCTCCACTAATTTTTATCTTTTATCTTTTCAGTGTTTTATTGGATTTTATACACACTTGCCAAAAAAAATCAAAATTCATTATATAACGTGATGTCACCAAGATAATTGTTTGTGAAAAAGCTGTCCAATATCTGGCTATTAATGAGTCTTTGGCCACATCAAATGACAGGTTGCTTTTTTTCCCCCAGCTTTTGTATTAAAATGTTTCTGCTGTTAAACCAATTATTTTTTTCCAAATCAATAGCCATTTCTTTCTCTTGACTTTCAGGAGTCCCAGCCTTGCTGTTATTGTTTATTATGAAACATGTTATTTAAAATAGCAAAGTTGTCACTGTCCTTTGTTAAATGGCACTATTATGTTTGATAACCATTCTGTGGATAAATATTCTGCAAACCACATTTCTATAAAGGATCATAGCTTTCTCCCCCTGTGACTTGTCATGAATACCATGTAGAGGTTTGGGAAGCCCTGAAGTAGATGTATAACAAAAAATAGATTCATGAAATCTTCAAAAGGTTTAAAAAAGAACTTTGGGCTAAATTTATTGCTGATTTTTTTCAACAATAATATAAGATTATAAGAATTAGATTCCTCTCTCTCTCTGTCTCTCTCATAGCTATCATCTATCTATCGATCGATCGATCTATCTATCTACAATATATCTATACCTATTTATCACCTACCTATGTATGTGTGTTTTTATCTATCTATCTATCTATCTATCTATCTATCTATCTATCTATCTATCTATCTATCTTTCTTTCTATCTATCTATCTATCTATCTATCATCTCTCTCTATCAATCATCTATCTATATCTACTTATCATCTACCTATCTATATATCTATTCATGTATCTATCTACCTATTTATCTATCTATCTTTTGGGGAGGAAAAATTTAGAATAATAGCCAAATATTTTTACCAGAATATTAGGAGAATTTATTTAAGTTGAAATATATATACAAAGTTATATATTTAGGAAAGTTAGGTCTGTTCAGATTACAAGGAATGAAATTGCAGTCCTAAAAAACAAATGTTTCAGAAAAGGGGCTGAGCTGGCTAGTAAGGTCTTGCTTGCTAACTTGGGTTGAAGTTTTCATCACCTTTCCACAAGGATCCTCCATCTAGGCTACATGCTGCTGCCTTGCCTTTAGACAATCTTGGACTGTGATACTTCTCAGCTGTATGTCACAGCTTTCAGAACATTTAGTCCGTAGGCCTGCTTGACATATCAGGGTGTTATTTTCTTCTTGTCTGCCCTGTCTTGTTGAATGATCAGATACATGAGATGACAGCGATAGGAATATATAATATTTCTTTGTGGATTAAACCATATGACAAAGCCGATCTCATTCACAGCTGGTTATGGATTTGTAGCATGACATGCTTCCTTGCCCCAGCATTGACTTTCAGTCTTTTCTCCTTCCCTTGATATCATTGCTACTCTAGGCTTTATGATCCCCATTCTCTCTCATCCTTCACCCCTCCTTTTCTCTCTCCTACCCTGTTGGCCAGACTTTCTGATTAGCCTTGTGCTTGTGTATGGGTGTCTCCTAGACCACTGTCTGTCTGATGACTGCTGACTTCTGTCTCTGTGTCGCCCTTGATTCCCAGTCTCCCAACATTGCCAAGTTCATGCAGGTACTTTAATAGAGGTTTTGTGCTACCTGCTCTGTGTCCTGGGAAGGCTTCAAGACTCTTCACTGAAGTTTTCTAGGCAGAGAGAAGTGAACATATACCCCTGAGGAACCTGGGGGCTTAACCCAAAGCAGCCCAAAGCAGTCCCCAAAGAACTTTAAAGTGTTGTGTTTTGCTTTAAAATGTATGTAAATTTCATAGTCTGTTCCATAAATATCTTCACATTTGTGTTAGCATTAAAATAATATTTCCGTTAATGTCTTGCATAAAGTCATGTTCCAGGATGCCTTGCTAAATCTGTGAGATCTTATACTTCCTGCTACTCTGTCTTCCCCCACCTTCAGGGTCCACATGCCTACAGCAATGGGGGACTTCTGCACTCCTGATATGGCCTTCAAAAAGAAGAGTAATCTAGTAGTAGATTATACCCAGCCACCCTTAAGGCCTCCCTTAGCCCTCCCCAAGGATAGAGGACTTAACATACTTGAGAGACTTACAAGTAAAAATTGTTCAGCCTTTGGAAAAGAATGAACTGTCCAAGACTCTGTCTGTCTCTGTCTCAAGCCTTCCATAAAATGAATAGATGCCAGTCAATCCTCTGGGACATACTTTTAAAAAATGCCTTTTAAAAAGGGCAATAACATGAATTGAATAGGGGTTAGTTTTAAGTGTGATTCTTCTAGATGGTGGTGAGCTGTTAAGGTTATGCAGTGGTTCTCAACCTTTCTAATGCTGCAACCCTTTAATACTGTTCCTCATGTTTTGGTGACCCCCTCAACCATAAAGCTATTTCATTGCTACTCCATGGCTGTAATTTAGCTGCTGTTATGAATTGTAACATAAATATGTTTGACCCACAGGTTGAGAACGCCTGCTCTAGATGCATTATACATATCTCTTTTTATTTAGGCAAGATTTCTAAGTCAATTCTAAGTTCTATATCACCAAAAAACTAAGTAGCAGCAATAATAAGGTGAAGTTAGGAGATGGGAAAGGGGTGGGCTACTTGTTTTTTCTTCTTTTCATGTCTTCCTTAGCCGAAAACTCTGGCATGGTATTGACTGCTGCTAATTCAGAAGCTTAGTGGGGGAATCCCCCAAGGAAACATGTAATTGGCCTGTAGCCCTTCCTTATTCTGTAGACAAAGAGAGATATTGGCCCAGGAGTGTCCAGGGCATCTATCTGAGACATAACCTCAAGTCAGAAACATGGCTCACTTAAAGGCCTATGTCCACAGGCCTTCTGTTAGGAATGTCAGTCTGAACAAGTTGCGAATGTAACACACCATTTAAAATTCTGGAAGACACTCTGGCCAAGTGGCAGAGTAGGGGAGGTCCTTCAACCGTCACCGGTGCCTGCACTGTCCATATCCTGACTCATGTGTCTACATCATGAAGACAAGGAAGCCATTGATAGACTCCTTTAAAAAGTTTGTTTTCCAAAAGAAGTGAACATGTTTGGAACATGGCAAGATCATCTCTGGGTCCCCAACCCACCATGGAATATTTTAACCTAATCCTGATGAAGTACTGCTAAACCAGGGAGTGTTTTGCTGTGTGCCATTTTCGTAGAAAATATTCAGCAGAAATTGGGTGACAGGCGACATAACTACATGCAGACGGGTCAGGGTGGCAGTTATGCTTAATTACCAGCTGTCAGTTATCAAGGAGAAAGTTCAGGAAGCCTCGGCTAATCAGTACAGGCACTAAACTCTTCCCCAGGAATCAAAACAGCTTTGAAGCTGCATTTAACATTGGCTGTGCAGCCTGGGAAAGAAGGCAAAAGAAGGAAACAATGAGTAAAAGCACTTCAAAGCTACACCAGTGACCCCATCCAGGATGGCAAGGAATACTCACCACAGTGGCTGCTGAGAATACACTGTGTTCAGGGGAGGTAGAGGGGAGCCAGAATGTTGCTAGAGACAAGAAGGACCTAGACAGGGACCCATTTGTCTCGCACCAGCTCTACAGTCATACCACATCAGTCTCATGTTTCCCATAAGGTCCTGAATGCAGGATCTAAAGGCTTCGTGCCACAGGTTATCCCATGCATTATATAAGGATCCTCATAGTATCTCTCTCACCCTGGTGTTTGACTGGAGCCCGACAGACAGGATCAGATGTATTACATACTAGAATTCTTATTCTTGTTCAAATCTGGAAGTCTCATCAGTACTGATGTCTGCAGGTGATAATCATACAACTACTACTACAGAAGCCTCTGACACCATAAGACCATTAGACTTCAGTTTCATTCTTTGCACTGTGTCCTTTTTTTTTACAGATTTAATGTAAATAACTAAATATCTGTTTTCAAGCCATTTGGTAAAACTTATGCTGTTCTGAAATGATATGATAAATATCTATAGCAACATGGAGGGCACAATTCTGCTTGGCCTGACTGTAGTCATCTTGCTACACCATTATGCCCCCTACTTAACCTTGATGAGTTTCTCCATCAATTTTTGCCCAAGGTGGAAATACAGAGAGTGGCATGAGTAGTGCATGGGACTTTACAAGCATCTGCTGGTTCCAGAAATGTTCCTGAATCTGATGTTAGGTTAAGGCAAATCAAGCACATTTCAGCATGGCTAGTTAATTTTGCCATAAGAAATATATGTACCCCTCCTTTTGACCAAAATTGCAGAAATATACTTGGCCTTGCTGCTCCTCTGGACCAAGTTCTATCAATAAGAAAAGTTTAAGATCAAAGATTCCCATCTTTGATTTGCCATTTTTAAATAATCCTCATTTTCCTTCTCTCCAACTACTACAGAAATAACAAACTTATGTCTCAAGCTCTTTAGACAGGACATTTTCTTTATAAACTCCAAATTTATTAAAACCTTTGCTGAACTTCTTTTTGGTGACTAATACTATATAACATGTAATGAAAAACTACATACATATACACTATGTATATAACACAGAACACTGACAATCTAAGTCATCCTATAGATAATTATTTTATTTGCATGTTTTATGTATTTCAAGGCCTGTTATAATTTGACATGTATCATTTCATTTTCTACAGAAAATAATCTGTGATTCCCATCTGATAAAGAAGCCAATACTTAAAAAGCTAAGTATAATGACAATGGAAAAATTGCCTTCAAGTGCAGGTCACTTTCAGCTCAACACTTTCAGCTGACTGAATTTCAACATTCTCAGCAGGTCCATGTAGGGACTGGTTTCTTTCCTGATTCTTCTTCCAGACCCTCGTCTTTTGTTTCTGAAGCTTTTGCTAAGTTTAGGGTTTCAGCTTACTATGCTTGGGTCCTGATAGTAGCCATCTAAAGGCATTTCAGTTTCTTGTGTGACCTACATAGTACATGGGAGCTGGAAATCTGGGTGGTAATTTGGAAAGAACTGTAGAAGGTAAAGAAAAGAGCAAGCAGCAATAAATGCGTTCTGTGTGCAGGCCAGCCTACCCTTGTCTCCAGTGCTCTCTCTCCCTCTGCATTCACACACATTTCCCAGGAGTCTCCTAAGTTCTAGCCACTCCTCTCGGTTCAAGGGGCACGGGGACCAATACGGCAAAGTTACAGCTATTAAAAACTCAAGGTCAAATGGAAAGGAAAAATGAGTGCCTAGGGGAAGGAATGCTTAGTCCAGTAAGTTCAGGAAGGCTCTTCTGCCTTAAAAAAAAGAAAGAAAGAAAGAAAGAAAGAAAGAAAGAAAGAAAGAAAGAAAGAAAGAAAGAAAGAAAGAAGAAAGAGAGAAAGAAAGAAAGAGAAAAGAAAAAAATTATCATGGCAAATACTTTCTTTAATACTAGTCTGAAAGAAGGGACCACAAAGCTGCTGCATTTCTGAAGAAGAAAATGGGAGTTGTAAAGACAAGGGGGAGATGTTATTTGTTTCTTCAAGCAGAGTTTGCTAACTGCTACCTTGTGGCAGGCAACATCTATGAGTATCTATCATTACAAAAGTAACTGTGACATGGCCTCTGCCCTTGGAAGAGAATGCATGGACCAGGTGGTGAGCTAAACTTGCAAAAAGTAAAGCAAACAATCCCAGCGCCAGGTAATTAGTGCTCTAGGAGAGATGGAACCGAGGGTCATAGGATGCAAGGAGCAGAAGAGCAAGCAGCAGGCTCTGTGAACAAGGTCTTAGTGTCCGACATCCGACTGACAGTGGGACCTTGCTTTCCAAAGGATAAATTCAACCATCAGTTCTCGAGGATCGTCCAAGGGGCAGTAGCTCAGCTTTACCGGTGGCCTTGCTGTCTTGCTGCAAATGCAAACCGCTGAGCTTCAGACTTTCCCTTACTCAATCCGAAACCTAGGGTGGGAGACACATTATTTTGTATTTGAACAGGATGTTAGAGTTATTTTGATGCATAATCAAATTTTCCAGGTCCCTAGGCCAGAAGACAAAGAGGCAAGAATTTACCTTAGGAAACTGGAGTAGGTTCATGTAGATCAACCTGAGAAATAACATCCTAAACTATCATCAGCTGACTTCTCCCTTTCTTTGAGGATAGCCTGACACCCAGCATTTGGCTTACATAGTTTCATCTGTCTCTTCAAGCAATGTAAGAGTGCCATGCATTTCCTCATTTAACGTATGAAGATTTGGATGCGGGAGAATGATATGTCACTTACCCCAAACTACATTTATGCCTAGCACCACACACTGATGCTTTAGCATGTAGCACTTTGATAAAATGTCCCATGTACAGAGAGACTTTTGAAGTAGTTCCCTAGTCTTGTTAATGCATTAGGACGCTCCTCCAGGCTGAGGCTAGAGAAGTCAGCTGGGCAGAATTAATGTTTTGATGACAAGGTCAATTGCCAGAAGGATAATTTATGAAGAATTTGGGCTATACCCTTGCTCTGATGAAAAAAAAATTTAAAAAGACGAAAATCAAAAATTTAATGTGTCCACACTTTTCAATATTTCACAGTATTAATGCAAGGGAACAAAAGCAGATGTGAGACCAGAGGCTCATTAAAGTAATTATTCATTAGTGGCTTTTTTCCCTTTCTTTGTTCCTTACCATTACTTTTCAGACCATTTAATGTTTCCTTGTAGGGTCACGATGTTAATTTTAAGGTTATGTTTTAATGGCTTTCTAAATGACACTTCCATTGTAGTGAAATGAATGCATCAAGTTGCCCATGCAGGTGGAGATGTGCTATTGACTCATAGTTGGAAGGGTACAAAAATGTCTAAACTGCTCATTTGAAAATGTATTAATAACCTGCATATTTAAGGAAAGTGAATGAAGGCAGGGCTGTTTTCTCTAAAACTACTTAGTGCTGGGAAAGCTTCCTATAATTCACCTTCTGGATCTCCCATGGACAGCACCCTTGCTCAGTGTGAAACACCTTTAATTTGCACAGAGAAAGTAATTTTAAAAGAGGACCGTGTTCAGAAAAGTTCCAACGTTGGGAAATATTTTAGCATCTGCTCAACAATCAAAGTCTCTCATTTTTTCTGTTTCAACCAAATTGATTCGTCTTTCTTCCTCAAAGGTGTATCTCTGGTGGTCGCATGTGGTACCTCGAGAAATTTTACATTCCCACATATATAACTTTCCCAGAAGTGTCACAGAGGAGAGGAGGGAACCTGCGTGTTCAATTCTGTTTGCCCAATTTGTAGTTCTCTTATAAATCACTTGGTAATGAAGATTGTCACATTAAATTTGCCTGAAAACATAAGGAAAAATAATGATACCATAATCTAGAGCCAACTCATTTAAGGGGTATCTAAGAAGCCTATCTTAAACAAATAGAGATTAGGAGTTGGGAAATGGGAACTGTTTGCTTTGTCAAGCTCTGTGCTATTTAACAACAAGTAGGAATTAAACTTCAAAAGTACTTGAAGGGAAAAAAGAAGGCACAAAATGTCAGCCTGAAAGAAATGATGTGAAAATAGATAGTACATCCTAATCGTTTGCCAAGAAAGGGAAGGATTTGGGCCCTGGAGAAGGGAGACATAGGACTAATTTAGTGCCAGCCCGTAGAAGCATCTTTTCCCCTAGATGTTGCCTCCTTGAAATACACCAGCCCTCTGCTCACAAGTCCCTCCTCCCCAGTCTCATCCTCATGTACTGTTACCTATGTCATGAATGCTCTTATTTTAAGAATGGCTCAAGTTCTACCTATAGACCTTTGAATTCTTGGCTTCTTTAAGAGAATCTATGGGTGTTTAATAAGCTTTCTTTGCATATATAAATGTAGTAATGAGGGGGAGCAGGCTGTGTCCTCTAGCTTATACCCGAAATAATTACACAGAAACTGCATTCATTGAAATACCGCTTGACCCATTAGCTTTAGCCTCTTATTGGCTAACTCTCACATATTCGTTTAACCCATTTCTAATAATCTGTGTGTTACCACAAGTCGTGGTTTACCGAGAAAGATTCAGCATGTCTGACCTGGCAACTTCATGGCGGGCAGCTCTCCCTGACTCTGCCTTCTCTCTCCAAGCATTCCATTCTGTCTACTCCCCTGACCTAAGGGCTGCCCTATCAAAAGGCCAAGGCAGTCTCTTTATTTAACTAATGAAAGCAACAGAAATATAGAAGAACCTCCTACACCATATATGTGCATTTCACACACATGCAGGACTTGTGTGGAGGTCACAGACAGTTCCTGGTGTGTTCTCAACTTTCTCCTTGTTTAAAGCATGCTCTGTTGATGTTTGCCATTTTGCACCAGCATAGCTGTTTCCCAAGCTTCCAAGGATTCTTCATATCTACCACGCACAATTCTATAGGAGTGTTGTGATTACAGTTCTTCTAGGCAGAGGCTATGTGCTCTCTGCAGTCCATCATTCAGCAAGTATCAGATTCTTACTGGGTGTTATTTCCTCAGAATGCTATGGATGTAACCAGAGCAGGCACTCTGCAATTCCACTGCTTCCAACTTCTTTTTATCTTTGAGCATCTTATTGGTACACATTCCCCTTCTGGTGCGTTGTCTAAATCCCTCCTGCCATCCTGGAATATCAATAATGCTTTTCACACTGTAACATACGTCAAGAGTGCCAAGAGAGCTATTAAACAGACCCTTAAACTACAGCTCTAGATTTTTCTATTTGACCCAAACAAGCTGGCACTTTTTAAACCAGATTCTAGGCGAAACTGTCATTGCTTTTCTGGCCATCATGCTATCATTCTATGCACTATCCTAAAATTTTTTCCTATCCCTAAGTATACTGTTAAGAAATATCATGCATTTTTCAAAACATGGTCAGCCAGTTTTAGCCGAACTCTGATGCCTATAACACTGCAGCCATACTGCTTTGGTTGCTGCATTTCCCCTTTCTTCCTTTACGATTTAACTATCTTGGATTAGCACTAGCAATCATACTTGAAATCAATAGAGAGGCCAGCTGTCCCTTATAGAACACTGGACATTATTAAGGCCCATGGCACTGATCATGCTTATTGGCAGGATGCTCACATACTAATTCCTTACTGGCACAGAGATGGACATGCTGTAACTCTCACAGCATCTGCCACAGCACTCTTTTCATAACAGAAGATCTTTAAAGTTTTAACAAAAAAAAAGGAAATGATGGTATATAGGAAATGAAAGAAAATAGAGATTAAACACATTTCTGGAAAACATTCTACAAGGCACACAAGACCTCTACTTGGGAGGTTCCTTCCAAGCGGGAATGTGTGAGATGAATGCCTTTAACAGGCAAGCCTTTATAGAAGGTCATATTTTATATCAATGTTTACCTTCCGTCTCGGAGGGGAAGTAAGGCAAGCACGTAAATGATGCTACCTTAGGATGCACATAAAGTCAAACTATTTATAAAAATTGCTATGGGAGTCACAACTTAATATTAGGGCGGTGGACCCAGGGTGGCACATTGAAATTTTTCTTCTTGCCTTGTAAGAATGTTTTTAGTTTTTGGAATCTCAGAATTTTGAAACTAAGAGGTATAAAATGACTCTAACCTCACTTTTAGGCTTATAGGTAAGAAAGGAGAACCCATGACTATGCTAGATGAGGACTATCCTTTGAAAACCGTTACAACTTGATCCTGATGGAAGCATTCTATCTAGGCACACCAACAACCATGTTGCATATGATAACGTAGGAATATATGTTAATGTTAATTAAAAATGTAAATGAATTTTACTAATACATCAAATAGTATTTAAAGTCTTGAGAGTTCTAAAATGAAGTCTGGCTTAACAGTCATGATATAAATATAGCTGCATGCAAATATATTTACACTTACCAAGTAAATATAGCTGCAAATGATAAAGGAATGAAGAGGCTGACTTTATAAACCGATAATGAGGTAAAGTCACCAGTGTGTAATATGCTTTTTAAACATCTACTTTTATCCAATGAACTTAGAATATTCATTATTGCATTAAGAAAGCTCTGCAAGGTGGTATAAGTTGTGCTGCATATCAACATTTCCTGCTCTCTTTCACTGTACTGGAAGAATCCTTTCTCTTCTGCATACGCCTGCACACACTGTTGGATAGAAAGATGAACCGAGCTCCATTTCTCTAGGAAGCAAAGCTGCACAGATGTACAGGCCAGGTAGAAAACAACGACCCCGAAGTTGCATTTATCGGGAAAGTGAAACTACATAGGAAGATAAATGTAAACATTTTAGAAGCTTGTTTGGAGAGTTTAAGAGCAGAGTGTGCCATCATTGTGGAATGGTTTATATAGACGTGTTCATCCTTGTTTTATACACCCGGGGACACCCTGCGAAGGGATCTGGGACTCTAGTGACTTTGAATGCCTCTTTGATGGACTTATGCAAGTTACCACAATGTTCATTATCACAGCCTCAGAGAGGCTTCCTATGGGCTGCAATTTTAATCATAGGTCAACAAGAGGTAGGAAAGAACAAAGAGAACTGATTCTGTTTATAGAAAGAACGCAGTAGCCAACGATGGCTCAGATGGAACAAACCTTTCCCGTGAAGCAGGGGAAGGAATGACTCTATAAAAGGTCATCACATCTTTCATCCACGTCACATTATGTTATAGTATGAGTTCACATAGAAATTCAAACTTTGTATATTATTCCTGTTGAGGAACATCCAACACTCACCTTAAGCCTTTACATGCATATCCACATCAAAAATACTTCTTGAGGCCCAGGAAATTTGAACAAAGACCTTTCAGGCTAAGAGGTGACCCTAAGCTTAGGTGAACAATGATCTGCTAGGGGGAGAGAAAGTCCTTGACTCTCGCAGCTGTGTTGCTTTCAATTATCTTCGATGCTGACCTCCGCAGCATTCTGGCTTTCTAATTCCGCCACTTGTCTTTCCTTTGAGTTAGGTATTAACCATCAAAGGTCACCATTAAAATGTACACATGCTATGCGGAACAGGAGGGTGGACCATTAACATCCATTTACACATTTGCCTGGATTTATTAAGTTCATAAGCTGTCATTCATGTCACAGGAGAGCACAGCCTAGGAGAATCAGAATGTAGGAAACAAGTCAGTCTGCATGGGGAGGAAATGGGGAGGTGACATAGCTCGGGAAGGCACAGGATGACGTATGAGTGGAATCTCCACAAGACTCCAGTCACACAGCCTGCAGCCTGGCCACCGTGGAACCTAGCAGGAAGTATTTAGGGACAAAATTAAAACTCGTCAGACTCAGCATGAATACATGAAATCTTGAAAAATTCCCACCTTTTCTTTCTTGTTATTTGTGAGGTAAATATTCCAGTAGAGAACCTCAGGACGCAAACATCAAAGACTTTAAGGATGATTCGCCACAGCCTGGATTTATTTGCAAATTAACGTGTGTGAGACCTATCCATTAGCCTGAACTATGGGCAGAAATCTGAAATCAAGTAATTTAATCTCTGCCTCATTTTATCCATCTGTGGAAAAAAAAATAGCCATAGCTATTTCCTACCAATTCTCACAGGGTTGGTACAAGATTTAAATGAGCTTCACAATCTTTTTTGAGATTCTGTAGAAGCTGCTTGCAATATATCAAAGTATTTAAACTGTGTTCCCCATTGTATAAATTCAAAGTGCTTGTCAGCACCCCATGAATGTTTTACTAAGGTCACTTGAAGGAAACACGCTTATTCCAGGTTTCTGCTTCCCACTCTAATCTATATAGAGCAAAGTTTTTGATCCTATCAGCTGTTTGATCTTGGCAGTTATAATCAAGGAGTTTCCTATAAAAAGAAAAGAAAGGGCTGCACACTCACGGAGTCTTTCAAAAGCACCGCACTCCGAACCTGCAGGCTCAGGGTCTGGCCCCCTCACTTTTCAACTGCCTGGGGCCACTGAGCAAGACCCTAAGACTCCCTTCCCTCTGAGATGGGGAAACATAATTTGGCCCCTGCCCAACTCTCCCATCTTCCTGGGAACTAGTGCTCTCCTCACTGATAGTGCCCTGGCCCCGCAGGCCTGCTTTCTGTTCCTCAAACACTCAAGCTACTTTTAGCTTTAGGGTCTTTGCACTTGCTGCTCCTGCAGCCTGGTACATTTGTCTGTTAGATCTTGGCCTAGCTGGCTCTTTCTTCCCATTCAAGTCCCAGCTAAAAAATTCCTCTTTTCTGCGGCAACTCTCCTTGCTGGCACCCCACGATTATGTTTTATTTGTTACGTACCACAATGCCTGCTTTTACTGCTTTCAAAACCTGCCTTGTATCACCTAACCGAGCCAGCTCATCATTGTTCCCCTCCCACTAGAAGATGGGCTTTGTGCAAGCAGGCTTTTGTCAACACTGGCCAAAGCCAGAGATTTAATACTAAAAACACAAACCTGTAAACAGATGGCATTGGGACAGCATCCTCTCAGGCACGTATCTTTGAAAATAAATGAGCAGAGATTCTTACCAACCAGGTGACCTGGCTGTCCAATCATCCACTCCCCACACAAAATTTGGTCCTCCCATTTCTGTGACCATGTTAAAATGGTGGGAAGACAAACTCAAAATGTCAAAAATTGGGAAGGGAGGTGATCCAATAGTTAGTAGCACTTGTTGCTCTTGCAGAGGACTGAGTTTGGGTTTCTGTTACCCACACTGTGACTTCTAAATGCCTGAGACTCCAGGCCTAGGTGATCTGGCATCTGCTTATAGCCTGTGTGGGTACCAGGCACACAAGAAGTGCACATACATGCATGCAGGAAAATAGTAATATTCATTAAAATGTGAAGAATTATGTTCATGCAGCATATCTAGGCAAAGAGTGGAGAATCAAGAAATATGGGGTCACAAGAGAGCAGGAATAGATTGGGAAGTCAGCCTCTGATAACTGTTTACTTTCTTCCTTTCCTGAATGTCTAGAAAGACCAGATGCGACTTTTCAATATTGTGAAGGACAGTAAGCTCCTCATTCTTTCTTTTTCTGCCAAGTCCAATCCCATTTGGGAATTACACTCAGTGAGACTTGGTCCGAGTCCAGCTGGAAAGAGTGTCCGTTTTCATTCACACTTCCCATTGGGTTTCCACTATGTCCTTCTCGTGTCGGCTCATCATAGCTCAACGAGGCTTTTCTAGTGGGTCTGTCTTTGCTATTCTGGCATTCTAGCCCTCCCGCCAAACAGAAGGAGACTACAGTTTATAGATTACAATACCAACATTTCTGACTATACCACTTACAGAGGAAAAACCTTCCCCTGACTTCTTTTCTTCTTCAAAGCAATGCTTCTATTTCCTATAATCCAAGCTGCAGGTTCTTCCTAGGCTAGTCCCATCAGACCTTGAGTTTTTGCTGCTCCTCCTCATTTTTCAAGTTATACAGCTTACCCTACGGGCTAAACTCAACATCACTCCCCCTCAAGAAGTCGTTTTTATTTCCCAACATCATGTAGGGAGTAAGGTGAGGGACACTTAATAAAAACATATTAGGCTTTGTCTATTAATCACATCTCATGTTGCATTATCTCATAATTTTATTTCACTTCCCTTCTACCAGCAGAGATCTTAGGAAAGAGAAATGGCTGACATTATCTGCCTCCTTCTCCTAGCACGATGGTCACTGAAAAATAGGCTGCAATGATGAAAACGGCACCTTCCAAAATTCAGACTCTGTAACTTAATGTGTAATATGCCGGAATGAGGTTGGCAGGGGGTGGGGGGCACTTTAGAGGCAATAAAGTCCTCCAGGCCTCTGTCTTTATGAACAAATAAGACTAAGGCTCTTTTAAAAACAGCAAGGCAGACTTCATGCGGCCTTCAGCACTTTTCTTTGTATAATGATATAGCATTCCTCCCTTGCATAGGAGGCACACATACCAGACAGGGCTACCTGCGGGGACCTGGATCTTGGACTTCCCAATATCTGAGCTATGAGAAATATCTGCTCTTTCTAAATTACTCAATCTTTGGTGTTTTGTTACAGCCTACCAAATGGACAAATCCACAGGTGTTTAATAATCACAGATGATGGTAAATTTTTAAAATGTGACCAATTTCCTGCCTAGTATATTTCTTGTCTGTGGACTTTCACTTTTTTCATTAATAAATCAACAACCTGTAGCAGAATTCTTACTGTGCATTATAAATTCAATATAAATTTTAAATATGTACGTTTATTTTTAAAATGCTCCCATAGCAGGCAATTTTTTCCATACTTTCAAAAGGCTAACTAATTCTAGCTGTGTTTTTGATTAAGTATTATTAGTGTTCTTGTTTTAAAGATGAGAACATGGAGGTAAAACAGGAGGAAATACTCAGTGAGTGACCCATTTAGCACAGAGTAGGGTGGGGGTTGACCAGGTGGCTCTGGAAATAATGCGTGATGCATGGATGCATAAACACCAGCAGAAACCGTGACTGCATCACAATCACTGCATCAGGTAGAACTAATTACAAGAGGAAGCCAAGACCTCAGCAGCTCATTCTCTATAGAGAGTCAAAAAGCTGTTTCTTCCTTCGAATGCTGTTTCCTCCAGTCCATTGTCGGATAAAGATGCACAGATGAGAACTCTCTAAGAAAGGCTGGGAAAGGACAAAGCAGAATCCACAGAGCTCTGAGCTGCCCTTGCAAGGCAACATCTGCTCTCCTCTCGCCCCTTCACTCGTGATGTATTGGCACATAAGCAGCGCTGATACTCATGAGAAAAATTACAGTCATCAAGGTTATCCCCCCAAGAAGCAACTCTCTTTCTTTATTAATATGCTTTGGATTGTTGCAACACTACAAAGCCCCAAGTAAGTTCTCTTTGATCAATAAATTGTGGGCCGAGACAGAAAATACTAATTTTCCATTTCTTTGAGATCCAACGCTAATATATAACAGTGCTTTCCAAAAGGGTTCTTAGAAGCCTAATATAGAATTATCTGAAATTACACCTGCCTATCCCGATGAGATCATTCTGCTCTCTGCCACTTTAGAGTGGTGTCTCCTGCACTTAATAGACCTTTTTTTTTTTCAGGATTCTTTGCGTACAGATACATTTTTTTCTCCTTCAGAACAAGCTGGGTAAAGAAAGCATAAAACTTTTCTTGGGCTTAAAAGGGAGAGTGTTGAATGCCCTTGTCTCTGTCCATGTAGTTTTTCAAAACATGATCTTCATCTGTAAAGGAACTTCATTATTAATCTGATATAAAGAATCACAGGATTTCCCTCACATGCAATAAGATGTTTATATCAAAACCTACAAACTGGGAGAATGATTACATCTAAATATACATTATCCAAATGACAATAGATGAACTATACTTTGGGTATATTTAATCATATAGTGAAAAACCACTACTGAGGTACGGAAACATCATTGGGAATGAAGTGGACACCGAGTGTGAAGATTGGCACTCTGGGAATTATCCTTCCAGGGCTTTGAGTAAAACTCATTCAATCTTCCAAGGCTTTCATGGGCATCTAACCTACGGGCTCAATGTGGGTGTCTTTGTCCCCATGGAGACAACTAGAAATTATGGATGTGTTTTTTGAACTAGGTTGGACCTGGGTACTCAGTAGGTGTTTCTGGTGACCAGAGATATTGCTAAGTATTCTAGCAGGATCCAGTCTCCCATGACTCATGACAGTCTCTGCCAAATATGGTAATGTTGAGAAGCCTGCTCAGAAGTAAACATATGATAATGTCTAAGGACTCTGTAACTTCTTCCTGAAAGGAGTGGCCCAAGCAACAGACTCTCCCATTTCTAGCCCATACAGTCAGCAGGGATTTCAGCTTCCATCAAATAGCTACATCTTGGTATCTAGGATTCTTGATCCAAAGGAGCAAAGCTCACATAGATGATTCTGAAAAGAACAACAAGTTAACTGATGGAATCACTCATGTGCTAGGCATGTCGAGAATGCCCAGGAACTCCATTAACAAGTACTGCAGTGCTGAGCTGTTACTGAGTGCCCATCTCTACCATGTCATTACAGCATATTTATGAATAAAGTATGTCAAATTCCTCTTTGAACTCAACACTGAACAATGGAAACAGGCTTATAGCCTTGCACATTTATATCAACTATTAAAAAAACATTCTGATAATAAAATAAATTCCTTACAATTCAAAAGGTATTTAAGACACTTTTTCTACACACACACACACACACACACACACACACACACACAGTAAATATAGTAAAGTTTTATATACAGAATCCCTGATAAAGAAGATGTTTTTGAAATGTGATATATTTACAGGAAATAGTTTGGCCAGATGTGGTGGTTCATATATAATCCTAGAAGTTTGGAAGTGGAATATAATCATGGTTTCAGGGTCACTGTCAGCTACATAGTGAATTTGATGCCTGTCTAGACTACATGAGAATCTCTCTCAAAAATCCTAGCTAAATAGGGGCTGGAGCGTTGGCTCAGTGGTTAAGGACACTGGCGACTTTTCCAGAAGACATAGGTTCAGTTCCTAGCACATAGTGGTTCACTACAGTCTGTAACTCTAGTTCCAGGGAATAGAGTACCTTTGGCCTCTGCAGGTACCAGGCACACATGTGATGCATAGATATACATACAGACAAAACACTCACACATATAAGATAAAATAGCCAAATCTTTAAAACTTGTAGTTAAATACCAATAAATAATAGAAAAATATTCCTGACTATTTTACATCCCCCAAACCTTCCACTAAATTTCTATGTTGGTCCTAAAATAATCGTGTAATACTCATTATTTTACATGTTTTAGAAGTGAAGTAACTAAAGACCTGAGATGGGCTATGCTGAGCCAAGCTACTGAACGGCTGGAAGGAAAGGCCCAGTCAATGTACCAATAATGATAATTCTTAACTATCATTCAGAGCACCTTCTCAAGTGGTGTAGTTCATGGAAGTTTCTGCTCACACCTCCTGCTACAGAACATCCATTCTCATCAGTGCCTCGAGGCTTACCACCACATTCATGCAGTAACCAGACTTGTCCTGAACGATGCCAGCCAGTGATTTCTCAGGTTCTTCATGTAGGAACTGTGCCACACTCAGGTACTTCTACAGAACCAGCTTCCAGCCTTCTCTTCTGTCCTAGGCTATGGATTTATCATTTGGTCTGAAGATATTTCTTTCACTTCGGCTTCGCTCTGTATCCTTCAAAGTCTCCCTATGTTCAATAAATGTTCTGTATGTTTAGTATAATTTTCCTATCTTTTCCCAGGAGACATTACTTAGGCTTTTACTGCTCCGAGTGATCATAAGCATTCTCACTATGATGCTAGTATAGTACTAATGTTTATACATTTCGCAGTTCTCACAAGTAATAGTGGTTTCCTTTTTTAAATCCCTTTTCTGCCTCTAACAAAATATTTGATGCTGTACACATTGTGAAGCAAATAGGTTTATTTGGCTCATGATTATGACTGGTATGAGGTCCAAAAATATGTCCTTGGTAGGTCTGGTTAGTGTTCCCCACTAACATCAAAGCTACATCAAAATGTGGTAGCCAAAAAAAAAAAAAAGAAAAGAAAAGAAAGAAAGAAAGAAAAATAAATTACAACACTAAAGAAAGGTCAAGGAATGAGGTAAGGTTGCATTCTCATAGCTCTCTCTAAAAAGGTTTCCTTAATTATTTTAGGAAGTGGAGTCAATAGACTATTTTCCCTCTCTTAAGCCCTGTTCTTGTAGGCTACATCACAAGGACACTACCATGACCAGTACTCTACATATATCACAATCAGCTGCTAGGGACAAATGAAGCTTAAGTCATATGGCATGCATATTACAGCTAAGAAAGAATCCATGATGTTCTGTGTAATCTTAGGAATTCAAACCTTGGTTGGAATTCTATTCTAACAACTACTACTTGTTATCACCCTAATCAACTTTATGTACCAAGGTAAAAATTACTATTGAGATTTATTTAAATTCCTTCCCAATTCCAAATTCTTCTTTGAATGTTGTGTATGCTAGATTTTTTTCTTGCACTATAATTTATTTCCTATTTTACATTTATTTTAAGATTCCTAAATAATACATGATTATGTTCTTATTGTAACAGACTCAAATAATATAGAAGCACAAATACTATTTATAACCAACTAACTACTGACCAGAGCTTTGGAGGTGGAATTTCAATGAGCAGTTCCTTGTTCAGAATTCTTTTTCATTTCCAATGAGACGAGCCCTATGGTATCTTATTCTACAACTTGAATCTTTGCCTTTGGCTCAGAATAAATGGTGGCAACTTGATGGGTGATGGGTAGCCCAGATTTCAAGAAAACCAAGAGGACATGCAGATTTTAATGTAAAGAAGAAATACGTATAATTGTAGAAAGAAACCCATCCTAGAAAGGACAGAAAATGTCTACAATGGGACTTTCAAAATTAAAAAAAATAAATTGTTTAAGTTATAGTAAAAGTTGTTCCCCTCTCCAAAGTCATTTTGTAGACTCAGTAAGTTGTCAAACCTCTTGGAATAGCATCTCACCACCAGCCTAGCATCCCAGCTTATTGAGACTCTCCCTCCCATGATCTCTCCTTTGTTGGGTAAGTTCCACTTGGGTCACTCTTTACTCTTCTTCCCAGAAGTTACTTATTTCCAAGCCTCTGATCTTGAATCTCAGATTCAAGGTCTTGCTGGAGGGTCACCTGGCTGGCTTTGTCATTTCCAGAAGCTCATTGACTCTTGTACAATGGGTTGATGCTAATGCCATTTACTTCTCATTCAGTGTTTTAGAATATCTTCCCCCGGCAAACGGAGAAAGCCCAGATACGTGGCATTCCCTCCTCAGGGCCACATTTCAAGTTGATCTCTTCACTCTCTCTGTCAAATTCAAATGTCACTTCACTATTCATGTGTATGTGAAGGATTATAATAGACACCTCTTTGGCTTCTTTCAAAATGCTTCAATTCCTCTCAAGTCAAAGGCCTTTTTCAACTTTTGGAAATTATCTTTGCAATCCATTAACAAAACTTCCTAAGTATACAATACAGAAGCTACAAGAGAGGGGAGGTAAAGCTAAGAACAAGAAAGCAAATAACAATTTAATATTTAAAATGAAAATAAGAGAAAAACCTTGATATATAATTTTTCGTGATGATTCTAACTTACATGGGTAACACCTCTGAAAACCCTCCCTATCTGAGGAGCTAAACTCACAGTAGATATTAACTGATGTCTCCTTTAAAATTCTTACGATTTTCCTAATACCACAAATGAAAGTTCAGCACATTTCAACCTCTGATTAGTGAGTCTTTTTTATTTTGGAAACTTGTTAAATAAATTCCTGATTGTTGAACAATATATAAAAATCTGACTCATTACTCAGTTCCCTCAGTAATGTTCAGCAATAGTGGTAAAGTCATGCCCGTAAAGACTACTAAAATAGAAACCACCCAAAGCATTAATGAATGAAAAAGCGTATTGACTGCTGTGTTCAGAACTGTGGTGGTTTGAATGAGCACCCTTTCCCATAAGCCCCAATATTTGGACACTTTGTCCCTGGTTGTGGTATTTACAGGAGTTTATAGAATTTTGATGTAGTGGAACCACACTGCAGGAAGTGTGTCATCGGCAAGGACTTCAAGAATGCATAGTGTCACTCCCCTTCCAGTGTCTTCCAGTTCATTTCCTTATCTTATTTGTAGCCGAAGCTATGATCATCAGGCCATCTGCTCCCATGCCTTTCCTATAGTTATTGATGGCCCCTCTACAGAACCATAAGCCAAAGTAAACTATTTCTTCCATGAGTCACTTTTATTCATGTTATTGTATCACATAAACAGCAAAAAAAAAAGTTCTTAGTTCATAGAAGGACAAATCATGGGGTAGAAAGACAGTGAAAGAAAAGATTGAAAGATAAAATAATACTAGTCATGGGAACTCATAGCTCTCATCTTAGCACTCAGAGACAGGAGGATTAGGAGCTTAAGGCTAGTCTAGGCTATATAATGAGCTTAACACAAGCCTAGGTTACACGAGACCCAATATTTAAAAATGCAATGAATAAACTTACAAAAATTAAAGATCAAAAATGTTCTAGGAAATGACAGGGTAATAGGGATAGCTGATTTTGTTTGGTGGGATCCAGGGTGTTTAGAGTATCTGAGGGTGAAGGAAGGCTGTAGATATTCAACACCCACTCACTAGTCATGTTCCTGTGAACAGCAGAATGGGGACATCAAACTTCCTCAGATATACATGATGGGGACATGCTAATCTCCACAGCCTCATTGTTGCTTCATAAGGCTTCTGGGTAGTATTGACAAGTGTCCGTATCACGAGACCATTTTCATTATCCTTGGGCTCACTTCAGGTGTTCTAGGATTGACAATAACACAGTAGAGACAACAGAGAGGGGGAAGTATTCCCTTATGTTTTATAAATTTTCCATGCCTGAGAATTGATTTTCAATTAAAATGTCATTATGTAAAGGCTGACATGAATTTTGCCTAAGGTGAGAGCAAGTTCATCCTTCTTATATTGAACTTCTTGTAATGAATGGGTGAGTGGGAATACAGACTGGCCTCAGTGACGCAGGCCTGTAATCTGAGCCATTTAAGAGCGTAAGACAGGAAAATGATAAGTTTGAGTCTAGGACTGGTAATTTAGCAGATACCACCACAAGCCCCCACACTTGCTTAAGGAGGAAGGAAGGATGGATTTCCCTTCAGAACAGTCCTACAGTCAAGCAGGAAACAGAGAACACTGAACGGTCTTCAGCCTTCATATGTCTCCTTTTGGTAATGTATACATCTTTTCACCTAAGTCGGTGAACTCTCTCATTAAATTATTTTGAGTAAACTTCCACACCTAGCTAACCCAAATGTTTCCCAGCAAATTTTCTGACACCTATGTGGTGGTGTGTGCCCCTTTGTTTGCCTTTCCCCTGACTCATACACACCTTGTCCTGCTGCAACTCTGAACTCATCAAATGCATCCATAACCACTTCTATCCTTCATGATGGTGAGGATGTGCTTTGGAGGCGTTGGATTGAAAACTATCAGCTTGTTTCTAAATAACGCCTTCTCTCCTCATCTCCTTCTCCCCTCCCTTCTCTTTTGATGATGCGCTAATTGGACAATGTTGCCGTTGGAAAGAACCATTGTCACAAGCTCTCTCTGGCCCACATCTCTTGACGCCACACCTCTGCTGTAATTGCTCCATTGCCACTGAGAATTTTCCAACCTTCCCTTCAGAAAGCTTCCTGGAATTTCAGAAGAGCAGCATGATGCCAGATTGTATGGATTGGAAGCTTTTCAATTTGTGAGATTCAACTGGCAATATTAAAGAATTAATTATAATGAAAATGCAAAGAAACAGAATCTTCAGTGGATCCCATCTGGGAGCAGTCTTTTCTTAGGCCCTATACAATTTTTTTTCATCCAACTTAGTCTCCTATTTTCTCCTTTGTTCATGTAATATGAAATATTGAATACTATGAAATATTGAACCTAAAATTTGATGCTGGCTATCATCAGATTTCTCTTGTTCTCACAACAATTTATTATTCCCCCTTAAGTATCCAGATATTTAACTTACATTCCAAATATATAGGAACATTTTTCCCTCAAGGGCCTAGCTTACATCTCAATTACCTTGAGATGTTACTACATACATATAAAAGGATTGAATATGACTCTATAGGAAACAGCCAAGGATTTAGACATACTTTATTGAGTTAAACCAGCTATTAATCTAGGCAGGAAGAATCCATTTCCATTTACCACAGTGAAGCGAAGAGAAAGGCTATAGCATTCCTGCCCTGCTGAGCAACATTCTCTGCTGTTTACCTGAATGATTTTTTAGGTACATTGGCTCATCTCTCATGTTTAGGAACAATGATGAAGTTGTTGCCTGAAAAACAGCTTCGGTGTGTCATATATGGATTAGCCTCCTCTTTACCCTGCAAGTTCACTGTCAATCATCTTAATGTCCCAGCCTAACATACATTTTACAGTGTGTATTTTGGTGTCAACTCACAATATGGCAGAATAAAGGAAAAAGTGACAGGGGAATTGATATCCGGTTCACATCAAGGCATGCAGACATATGGCCAGATGAGCAAATTAATAAATCTAAGGCAGAAATAGGTAAACAATGTTATTTATATTAGTGATTGGATGAGCAAAATAAAATAATGAAAGGGGATAATAGAAATGGGAACAAATAGCATGCTGCAAATAAAAGGAAATCAGAACAGTAATGAAGAGGCTGAGAAACTCACTCAACACTTAGATTACACTAGCGTGTAGATGGATACTATAGCATTATCACACCTCATCTGCCATAGTAGGTAATATTTAAATAAAGTTTCACTCAAAATGTGTGCTTTTTTAACTTAGGAAAGGAAAGGATAGAAGTTGAAGTAGTCATCCCTGTGCTCGTTATTAGGAATATAGACAAAGAATATTAAAAAATAATGGTGAACATTAAATATGTCATAACAGAAACCTGAGCCTAGACAAGGGCCTTTAGTAATCCTTACCAATGGAAAACTACATAGTCGTCTCTTGGTTTAGTACAGGTGGTTATTCCTTCACACAACGTAGCTTTTCAGAATATCCTAATTTTCTAAGAGGCTACCTATCTTCCTTTTAATTTTGTCTGTGTTGGGTGACATGAAGTAGTTTTTAGAAAACATCCATGTTACTGAATTAAAGAGCTGTGTAGATTACAGCTCATCCCCACATGTGCAGCAATAGTTAAAACTAAGACCGCTGAGAGTCTGTCCACAAAAAAAGCATTTGCTGTCCCGGTTCTCAAAGGCTTATACTAATTACAGATATTGCCTCTACACTTAAATACTGGGGAATGTTTATGGGATATTCTGGTCTAAATACTTAAAATGCCGCATTACATTACAAACATACTATGACTGTCGATGTTGAGCAATTTTTATTAGTCAAGAATCTTAACTTTTATGCATCACTCCCTAAGATGTCTGTTCAAGAAAGTAAAGAAATTGAGGAGAAAAAAATCTATATAAAGGGAAAAATCATCTCTACAAAGTAACAATCCATATTTTCCTGCCATGTTTCAGTCTTTCGGTAACAGTAAGAAGCACCAGATCTCAAATGCAGAAAAATGTACACCACACATGTGACCAACCACTCACAAGTTTCCCATGTTGCAATTTATTCTCTCTTTTCTGGGCTTTCTCAAGATATCTTGATTGTATGTAAATCAATCAGTAGTGTTAGCTCATGAGAACAGAAAAATTAGTTTATGAGAGTCCTGCTGATCCTAAGCAAACCAACTGGATGAGGCAATTCCCCGGCAGAGTGATGCCGATGAGTAACGGGTGGGGTTCAGGTCTCCCAATGTGGGCTACGAAGTCTTTTCCCTTATGCCTTAAGGTGCTGTCACTGAATATAGGCACTTGGAGTCTACATGCTGAGCGCTTAGGCTATGAGCAGTGGGCTTTAGTTATGCAAACAAAGTTCTAGCATCAATAGAAAGCTCAGAGTGGGGAAGGACTTTTAACACTTTGGCTCTTCTCTTGTGGATGTTCTAAAGATTGGGTGGCTTTAAGGTATAAGGCACGTACTTATGCCTCCCATTGGTTCCACGTCCAATGAGGGGAAGGACACTGTACTTGGGAAAGGAACATGTCCCCAAGCCCTTTTACATGTTCACCCTCTGAAAGACAAGGTTAGACATCAATAGGGAATGAAAAGCTACTTATCTTCTAGATCCAGTCTAAAATTGAGGATAGTTGAAGTAGATCAATGGATTTGGTAGCAGATAATGAAAGAGCTTGCAGGACCAGCCGAAGACAAATGCTAAGAAGATGTCACTCCTTCAGTGCTCATGCCTCTCCCTCACTGTCAGATGGAGTTAGTATCATGGGAAGGGCAAGAAGAACTCCTAAGAAACAAGGTACAAAGTGTTCTAAATCACAGCTTGTGAAAACCTCAGCTTAGGCCTCTACGAAAGGCAAGAGAAATGACACTGGCCCTCACGGCATGACCTACTACCATATGGCAATCACAGACTCCAGTATCCTTCTACCCAAATCATTTCTGACCTCACTTACATCCTTCAAAGGCCTCAAAGGCAGTACATGTGGGCAGAGTCTGGGAAAGCCTGCCACCAAAATAAAACAGTGACGAGGCAGACATTCATTTCCATCCTGCTTCGTAATTAAGCTTACGAAGAACGAGCTGTGCATAAAAGATCTGTAAGATCCCAATTCAGGCAAGGCAACATTCGTAAGCAAAGCAACATTTTATTGGAAATTCAAGTCTGTTCTTGCTTTTTTTTGCTGTTGTCTGTTTGTTTGTTTATAAAGTAGCAATGTTCTGTTCTATGCAAAGTTAACCAACATCTGACTAATACAGAGAAACAAGGACCTTTCAGTGGAGAACAAACACTGCTTCTTGGTGAACATTTCATTACTTGGCATCCATTTTATCCAATGAGGTTTGCTTCATTATAATTAGTTCTTGGGGGTTCTGGCCTTGTTACTTAAAAAAAAAATTAAAAGCCTCTAAAAAGTATTTCATTTGCCCATAAGGTCTAGTTGTATTAAATAGATAGTGTCTCACCATTTTCTAATATACAGTAAAAAATACCATAAAGTTTTGCAATTAGTTAAAAAGTCAAAAACTCAGCAAGAAGTCCAGCTTTTCCTCTCAACTATCTGTTAATGAAGGTTTCATCGTTAATTGCCTTTCCATTAAAAATTCTTTAAAGCCCTTCTGTACAAAATCAAATTAGCTACTAAGCCTCAGAACAATCTCAGTAATTCTGTTGTGGACTCCCTTGTTCATTATTTGGATTGGTGAGATTAAAGAGTGAGTGTGTGCCTTTTGCATACTCTAAAAGACTGACTAAAATTTTTAGTGATTGGGGCTCCTTTCCTTCAAACTTTCTCTGAAACAAGACATACTATGCAGAATCCTATTATGAGGAAAGATGAAAAAGAAGAAGAAGAGGAGGAGGAGGAGGAAGAAGAAGAGAAAAAAGGGGAAAAAGGAGGACAAGGAGGAGGGGGAAAGAGGAAGCAGCAGAAGCAGCAGACACACAGCCTATGGTTATAACAGAGTTATGCCCATACCATGGAGACTCACCTCTGGAAACAGTGGTTTTGGTCATTTGTGGCTATGAAAGTTTACCATGTGCAAGATAGTTGTCAAGTACTGTTCTTCCTATCCCAGACAGAATTTCCGGGCCATCACCAACTTAATTATCTGTCCAGGTGCACGTGAACGAAAGGTGAGTTTTTCTGCTCACAGGTCAATCAATACAGTATTACGTCATTGCCTTAACAACAAAATAAGGAAATCAGAGCAGTTATGTTCAGCATGGGTCCTGTGCTGACTCTCAGAGAAAAGGCGGAGTTAGATAATCCTTGTAGTCAAGATGCCTCTGATATTAACAGTAGAAGACAGATTATATGTTTCCCTGAGGATAATAGAAGAGGGGATGATGAAGAGCAAGATAAGGATGAGCAAGGACAGAATAAGGATAAAATAAAATATTAGCTGTCTTTGGTGAGCCAAATCCTCTGTTGGTGTTTGTGAACACAAGAGGCTGAGTCATTCATGGATGTCCTGTTGAAATCACAATTGCAAACTAGAGACTTTAAAGGTCAATAAGGATTTAAACATTTGGAAATTCCACTGGAAAATATGAAGAAGACCCATTCCTCTCAGTGTTCTTAATTTACTTTAAATAACTCATGTCAACTTTAACCCAATCCAGAGATGCTGTCAGTATCTTCTCCTAGCAAAATTAAGAGGAACATGAGAGAGTTAGACCTTCCTGTTTGCCAATTTAGATTTAAAGTACTGCTTGGAACATTAACATTCTCACAAAACCATTGCCCTCATATATCATAGAAACCTCAGAAGCAAATGTGAACTAGCCCTGTTAATCTGCAGTCTTACCTTGGTGCTTCCTCTCTTTGATTCCAGACCCATGTTCACAGCATGCGTGTCCTATTCTTTCTGCGAGCCAGTCCTCTTCTTTGCATTCACATTTAAGCAGTCACGGGAGGCTGGGTTTGTCTTTTCATAATTTTATTTGCAGCATGATTGGAATGATCTCAGCCTCCTACATAGCTACATCCACCATCCACACCCTGATTATTTCTCAGAAATGGGTTTTGTGTCACTCCCACCATCTGCATGTCTACTGCTACCAGCTCAGGTGTTTGCTGCACACAAGTGCACAACATCAATGATCCAGCAATGTGCATCCTGCCTGTAACCAGTGTTCTGCTTTGGAGCTCTGCACATTATCATCAAGGCTAGTTTACTAAAATAGAAGTTCATCCATGTCAGTCACTATTTACATTTTCAGTCCTGGTAGAACTGTCAGATGACTTAATCCATGAGGTACTTTCTGATCTCAAATACACTCTATCAGTATGCCTTTCAAAAACTAAGTCCTTCCATGTGGCTAGTGGTTATTATAAACATGCACGATATCCATGTAGATACATTATTTCTATACAGATCTAACTTTTCAACTTCCTCTTTATTCATCAGGATACAGTTAAAATGTCACCTGTCCCTAGATAGTCCCTCTCATTCAGAAATAGGAATTGGCCTTTCCTTTGTGGTACTTCACCTTTTGACTCTCTGAACCTCAATTTTCTCTCCCATAAGGCAGAAATGATCCCTATCCCAACAAGGCAGTAGTTTGAGAACCAAATGGAACTGTGTTTATTTAAACTGGAAAACTATAAATCAATATAGAATAGTGCTAGGCATGGAGCCAAGGGCTTTATAGACATTATCTCATTCAGTCCTGAAATATTAAACAGATACCATGAGTGAGGAAGTATATTATCGTTAAACTAACTCTCTCTCTCCTTTTCCCTCTCTCTCTCTTCCTCTTCCCCTCTCCCTCTCTTCCTCTCTCCCTCTCCCTCCCCTCTTTCCAAACATCTTCCTATGCAAATACTTTTTCCGTGGTATTATAATTTACTCTAGTTAAAGCTGCTTGCATGCATATTAGTCTTTTGAACATTTTCTTTAAAATTGTGGATTTCTTCTGGCTTAAGGCTGACTACTTGACTTCCTTTTGCCCACTGTAGAGTACCAGAAGCTGTTATCCAGAGAGGGAAAATGTTGTTCAACTAGGTGTGGTGTCGGAGTCACATTGGAAGGGTTAAACTGTAGTAATTAATTATGAAAGTTAAAAATTCCCCAGGAGCCTTGAGGCAAAGGATCAATTCACAGAGCAGGAGGAGAATAGAACAAAGGGACCTAATTAGGCGTGAGATTAACTCTTTCAGGGAAGAGCTGATAACAAATACAACAAATGTGATTTGAATAAGCTTTAGGACCATCTAAGGCATCATTTGAACCTTCTCAATACTCTTTTATGGTGATCATATGATGTGTGTGATCATACGGTGTGTGTGTGTATGTGTGTGTTTGTGTGTGTATGTTTAAATATCCAAAGGCACATTTTTTTAAATACTGGTTAAAAAGTCCATGGTGTAATTTGAATGTTAAATGTTCTCCACAAAGAGTCATGTGTTTGAATACCTATACCCTACCTAGTTGTGGTGTTTTGAGACATCATGGAACCTTTAGAACATGGGGCCTATATGACAGACATGAGGCAGGGCGAGAGGGCTGCAACGTGGCTCGGTTTTAGCCAGAGCTCTCTACTGGCTATTCCACAGACAGGTGAAAAGGAGCACTACAGGTACATATCCTCACGGCCATGTCTTTCCCAGCATGCACTATAACTAAGGAGGAAATAGTAACCTTTCCTTAAGTTAGGTATTTGGTCAAAATGAGAAAATAACTGCTATAGCAAATTTAACTAAAATATTTAAGGAAAATAAAGTTAACACTGTGATAAGAATTTATCCCCTCAAACCTCCAATTATAAAACTGTTTAAACTACATTGCTGTGTTTCAGAATTTTAGTGACCCTCCACTGTTGCGTTTATTTTTTTCTGGTTTAATACGTTTTATGTATATACTTTGAAATACTATGTCTGACAAACCACATTTCTCCATTGTTTTTGATAGACAGCAAATCTAAAATAATTCAAAGGAAAAAATAAGCATTGTGGAAGTAGCTTATTTTATCCTGGAGACTAAATGCATTTGCAGAGAGGATTACATTTTGTTTGGCAATTTATTTTATTGACAAAACATATTTCATCGCATATTCCATCACAGTCAGTAGACAAATGCATGTTGTCAAATACCCTATTTCCTGCCTTTGATGAAAAGCACACATTTTTCAAATTCCCTGGTTTTTCAATGGGGGAGTGCTAGAGATGAGCTCCATTTGCTGTGGTTTGGCCAGAGGTGTCTAGATTTGGACTGCATCCAAGCTATATGACTTCTTCCACTGTAATATAAATTAACCTCCCAGGGAACATTAATGTCCATCTTCACCCATAAAAACATCAAAATTCAGTTTACTTTGTAATCAGTGTGATAGGATCCTATTGTCTACACATAAAATTCAGATGTTTCCCATACACATACCAGCTGCTGAAATGCAATTACCCTTTACAAGGTAATGCACATATAAAGTAAATATTTAATCTACCCTATTTGTATATCTGTTTAACGTCGGTAATTCAATTATTGTGTGTCCTTTCAGTATTTGCCCTCATGCCTGATATACGTATTAAATTATAAATAAGTTTTTAGAGGTCAAGAGACAGATCTGTGTTATGTGTTCTGAGGAACACTTAGCACAGTGTGTCCTGATGACAGGTGTTCAATAAATTTTGGATTGTCACACAAGGGTAGTACTTTTACCAGCCACACACAAAACAATTCCTAGTGCCTCTCTTCGTCTTAATAGTTATTAAATTAGCAACCACACCATGGCACACATTGTGCAGATGTCAAAGGATATGGAAACTGGCAATCACAGCCTTGGCCTCAAGAGGTTTACCATCCAGTTAGTAGCTATGACAATAAACAATTATGACATCGGATGACCATAGCAACAATAGAGTTGTTGCTGAACCATCACACAATACAGAGGCGAGAGATGAGCATTGTGGTCGTATAGTGAAGGTGCTCAGAATGCTACTTTTTAGGGTTGAACAGAAGGTTGGCAGTGGATATAGTAAAAATGACATGCCAAACAGGATATATGAGCCATGTAAGTTGTGATACAAGGCACATGTGCTTATGTGTATGTGTGTGTGTGTGTGTGTGTGTGTGTGCGTGTGTGTGTTAACACTTTAACTGTGTCAATTGTGATGTATTGCAAAGCATGGAGGAATTTGCATGAGATCACCCTAAAGAGGATAACAATGCTATTTGGCACGTCCTTCATAAAACACAAGGAAAATCAAATGGAAGGTTTAGAATACCGCATAGTGAACATCAGAATCCCATGGAGAGTACATGGGTTAGGTGTGCAAAAGTAACAAGTAGTAGAAGAGTTAAAACAAATGTCCAGTCTATTGTGCTCATCCACCAACCAGGAGGCAGCATGTGGGTCCACCGATGCTGGCAATGCAAGGGACAAACATGGAAGCCAGACATGGAATAAATAGAACTACCTACAAGAAGTTAAGACGGGAATTAGGATTACCCCTGGATTTGTGTTCAGTCACCAACGTTGAAAACTTAGTTCCCCAATTCGTCTATAGACAGAACTTCAAGAAACTTCTGCAAATCTTCCATTTTTATTTCACTATAATTAATTCAAACTGCACATATGTAATAAGGTTTAAATGTAAGGAAACATTGTCCATGTACAGGGTCCTGAGAAGGACTTCTGTCTCTTAGCTTATGAGAATAAAGCCTGGTCTTCTTTAGTACAAAATCTATTTGAAATTATAGCTTTTCAAATAGAAGCACCAGTGCCTCAAAATACCCTAATCCAGGATGAGATTTCATCTGACATGAGACATTAGACAAGTGTTCAGTAAATTTTTGTTTGTCACACAAGGGTAGCAACTTTTACTAGTCATGCACAAAAAAATAATTCCTAGTGCCTTTCTTCATCTCAATTGTTATTAAATTAGCAACCATTGTACAAATGTCAAAGGCTATGGAAACTGACAATCACAGCCTTGGCCTCAAGTGGTTTACAATCTAGTTAGTAACCATGACAATAAACAATTATGATGTAGGATGGCCACAGCCATATCTTCTGCACCCAGAGTTTATACAAGGCCTAATAATCCAATAGAGTTTTACAGTGTATCATGACAGTTGTATGTTGTCTACATAGAACAAAAGAGCCTTTCAGACATAAGGCAATATAATCATTGTAGTATTATTTTATAACATTTTGTGGAATACTGGTCAACTTTCATAGTACCTATTTCTGAGTTTTGTAATTCTAATATGAGTCTATTTAAGCCCTTTCCTTAAGGATCATTATAATTTTCTGGAAATATTTTATATAATACCCTATGAATTGGGAATCATTTTTTGCCATGCCCAATGCTTCTGTGCCTCATATTAAATATATAAATATATTTCATTCTTTGGAAATTTTCTAGACTTGATTTTCTGTTGATAATCTCTACTCTGTCCACTAATTAGTTTCTAATTATGTGGCACCTCAACTTTCCTTTTCTTTTGACTACTTCAGCTTCAGCTTCATGGTATGTCCACTGAGCAATGAGTCTAGTCATGATCCTTCTAGATCAAAAGCCCCAAGCAGTCAACATCAACTTCTCTTTCCGGTTAGAGATACCAGTAACACTTCCCTTATGCCTGGTTTCCCCAATACTGTGTCATTAACTGTGGACAGAGTTAACATTCACTATAAATGCAATTACCTTTATGAACTAAGCAACTTTAACGGCATAAACTACTAGCTTCTACAGGACAGTATTTTGGACATGGTACTGATGATAGACAGTCCTTATTCCCTACTTCAAGGGTTTCTAGTTTAGTTACTACAGATGAGCTCGGGGTCTAGAAATCATCTCTGCATACTGCTTGGATGACAGACATCAAAGGTTGGACTCATAGCACTTAGGAATATGTTTTGGGGTATTTCTGTTATCAACTAGGTTCCAAAAGATTTTTTTTCCCAAAAGAGTGTTGGGAGGGCAAGCATTCCTGAAGACTGACATGGGTTAGGCAGAATTATGTATATTGTATTGTATGGGCGACAAATGAGTCATTTGGACCAACCCACATCAAGACGGTGAAAACAGGTTTCATTCCTTAATTGTGGTTTGGCTAAGTCACAATGAAGAAACCTGTAGGTTGAAAGTTACTGTCACTATTATCCTTGGAAAATGCGATTTCCCAGACTGTGTTGGTATATCAAACTTGGAAAGTCTTTAACATTGTTTTTCATGGGCAGTTGTAGAAGCCTACCTGGCCTGCACATGGTCTTTGTTCTGCCTTGTAAGTGAAGACATGAACCATTGTACAGTATTTCCACATCAGTCTCCCTTGAACAAGACAACGATTCTGGAGGGCAGGGACTGCAGCGTATACCTTGTAGCTCTCTCTTTTTAGACAGGGTTCCACTCCCTAGTTTAGGCTGACCTCAAACTCATGATTCTACTCGCTAAGCCTTCTCAGTGCTCAGAGTCCAGGCATGTGTCATCACATCCTGCATACACCATTTCTGTAAACTGAACAAAGCCTCCAAACAGCTGAAATTAATTATGCTACTGCTGATTATTACGGAAGCACAATGTAAGTCTTTAGTTCACTAACACCAATGCAAGGACACTCCAAACTTCAAGGGAAGAAACACAACTCTGTATTTTTGATAAAGGTTCCACCCATTTGCTCTATTTTTATATTTCTAGGACTACGTATTTGAATAATGATGTTGGTGATACCCAAACATAAACTCCAGCACTGCAGCGTTACTTCTCTCAATATAAACTAATGTAAGATGAATAACTGCAATTACTGCCTTTTTAACTAGTCCCTACTCATGTTGAATTTGTGTCACCTTGTAGTATTTAGATCGCGTCCCATTTGCTCTGATTCAGATTCTGCGTCATCAGATGTTCAAAATAGGTCTGAAAATAGCCTGAATTAATTCTCTGGATTGCTGTGTATAACTGATCTACTACAGGAGCATTTTATCATTTTTAAGGGAAACTCATCTTCTTGGCGGGGGGCAGGGGGTTGGCTAAAACCCCAGGCTTCTCAAGTCACTTCTCCAGAATGCCAGGAATATTATAATCATACAGAATGGCAAAAGGCAAGAAAATAAGGTATCAGGTATTTACAGGAAAGGGGGAGAGACTCATGTTCAAATGTGAAAGCAAAAGCGGGCCTTTCATTCCATTGTCAAGAGCAATTTGGAGGGGCTTGGTAAGAGAGGCAGCAGGACAGCAGAAGTGGTCTGGCAGAAGGGATAACAATGGGAGCGAAGGAAACATGGACTTCGCAGTTACAAAGAACTCAGAATAACTAGCATGCTCCAGGTGATAGCAGCTGGTCTCCAGGGACCAGCAGAGAATCAGCACCGCCTCCTCCCCTTGCCCAGGCATCTGCGCGGTTCTCCCAGCAGGACTCACCAACTCTGCTGCTTCTCCACCTATGCTGCCCCTTTCTGGTTTCTGCAGGATGACCAGGGAGAAAGCACTGGTTCACTCAGGCTGTGTAATAGCTGTAATTAAAGTTCTCTAATCACCCAAAACCCAGTGTGTGGGAACTTGGCTGAAATTGTACATAATGAAGGCAGAAGGCTTTCTTTACACTGGGAAAGTTGAAGAGAGAATTGAAGGGCACTTTTTTTTTTCATTGTTGGAAATGGAGAGGCCTGTCATGATGGAGGGACAGCCTGTAGGTGGCATTTACCTGTGCTTCCCCTTGCCCATCAGCCAGGTAAAGACAGAGCAGAGAGCTAGAAAACCCATTGGAGGATTCAGCCAAAGCAGGTGTAGGCTGGCTGCCAGTAGGCTTAATGTAATTCTCGCCTAAGGTCATCCTGCCACCAGAGAGAAAGCTTTTTTCTATTATCACCTGGGCTACAACCTGGACCACCTTCCCCCCAAATCTGCTGCAGAGAAGACAGAAGGATATTAACATCTGCATGCTTACTTTCTTTCCTTCTAAACTCCCTTTGAGAGAGAGCAACAGTTGTCAGCCAGCTCTGTGTTTCAAAGCTAACCTGAAACATCTGTCCTTGTTCTCTAAGACTGCTATGGGTCAATTGCAGTGTAATTAGGACTTAGATGAATTATTAGTAAGGTGATAAAATACCTGCTACTTCAGTGACAAAACAAGAAATGGCAAAAGAAGCATCAATGGATGTCAAACTCTATGCCAAGTGCACAGTGAGGATTACTTCACTGAAGTCCCCAAACAAAGTGATGACCTCTGAATGATGATGATGATGTGGTACCCATTATACAGACGTGCTGTGAGAAATAATGCACCTTGGCCAGTATCAGCCAGGTAAAGCCCAGAGTTCAGAATAAACCTAGCTGGTTAGGCTCCACATTCCAAGTTCTTAACAGTGTTATAGCATGTATGTGTGTGTGTGTGTGTGTGTGTGTGTGCATATACACAGAAAGAACTCCTCATTCTCCCTTTCACTCTCAAATTAAAAAAAAATACTTTTAATAACAAAATCTCACATAACCTGGCCAGTTCCTGAAGTTCTTATAACAAGGCCGATTCCAGAGCCCTTGTTTCAGAGCTGGGGGTTCCATGGAGTGATGTGGACTTCAAATTGTGCCCTGTAGCAAGAACCCTAGATGATGAGGACACACATCTATGTCTATGTGTACATGGTTGCAGAAGCATTGCTAGACTGCTGAGTTGGTAAAGAATAAGAAAAGTCCTCCTTGGTGTTTTCAATCAGTTTGTAGCACTCTAGATACAGTAGCCCTCCTGATCATGGGAACTAGGTCTTTTAAGCTGTTCAATGTAGATAGAATATTAATCAAATTAACCCAGTCTTCTTTGAGTGTCTCCAGTTTAAACAGCATAGCTTCAGCATTTATGGTTTTGTCTTAAGTATGGTTTCGTCTGGGTTATGGTCTGGGTTTCACAGCTGTTGACCACGTGCCTTAATGAGGAGACAGGTAGAAATATCAGCAATGCCAGGTGAGAGGAAGTTGAGACAGGGTGGAGTGACCAATGGAAGCTGGCACAGGCTGGGGTGCTGTCGGGGCTTGGGGTATATGGTTTAGTCTTTCAAGTCTAGATCCCAACAAGTGCTGTCTTGTAAATACTAATATGGTCATAGTTTCCTTGATCATTGGAAGGTAGCTTTCCTATTGTTGTCAATATGTAAGTGGAAAATAAAAACCAACTAGAAACATAAAAGCAAAGCATCTACAGGATTGTTATTCTTCTCTGAATTCATGTTATTTATGTGGTTTGCACTTAACATCCCAGAGTCCACTCCATCAGGACCAAATGTATCAACTTCCTTATGTTATCCATCATGATCCTTGTTAAGTACTTTAAAAATAATGCACTAGAGCAGAAATAATAGCACAAGATAAATATGCATTCATTTTCCAGATGGTGGCCATATAAAGGTAACATATTTCAGCATAATTCATCAGCTTGGTTTAGAATTCTGTAACTCCAAGAACAAAATGAAAGAAAATTTGATATATTACCAGTATAAGTAATATATTAAAATATTGTAATTGCAATCACAACAGCAACCTAAGTTAGATGTGACATCCAAAGGAAAAATAGTGATCATCCAGGTGGCTGGACATATGGCTCTGGTGGTAAACTGTTTGCTATGTAAGAATGAGGCTCTGAGTTTAGATTCCCCAGCACTCATATAAAATAATATAGTTGGCACAGTGTTGGCACACATATCTCCTCCCATCTCTAGGGAGGCAACACAGGTGGAACCCTGGAACTCATTGTTCAGTCAAGCTAGCCAAATTCATGTGCTCCATGTTTACTGAGAGACCCTGCCTCAAAATTTAAGGTTGAAAGTGACTGAAGAAGATATCCAATGTTGATCAGTTCTTCCACATGGATGAACATGCACAAGTCCCCATATCTGCAAGAATACATACATGTACATGCTCACAGACACACACACACACACAGAGTCAAGCTTTGGGAAAAAATAGGCATTGCGACTAGCCTCATCTCATCTACACAGCTACTTCTAGGCCATCCAGTGCTACACAGTTAGAGCTTGTCAAAGAAGAAGAGGAGGAGGAGGAAGACGAGGAAGCAGAGAAAGAAGAGGAGAAGGAAGAAGAGAAAGAGAAGGAGAAATAGAAAACAAAAAGAAAGAGTAGGCATAGTCATTCTATCTCTTGAGTACTTGTTGTATGCTAGGCTATTTTCTATGTCTATTATTTGAGCAACTTAAGATATAAAACATGGAAATAACTTCTTGGAAGAGCCTTATTTTCTCCTCATAAAATGCCAAAGACAGGATTTGCTTTAGAAATAATTATTCTCCACTTTGGAGTTTTTACCATCATTGTCTTGTTACCCCCAAAGCACCATGCTTCTCACTGGCCTTGGATCTTTTGATCAAAGAAATTCAAACATCTGATTGTGCGTCAAGCATCAAAATACAGGACACAGATCAAAACTGTCACCATTTCCTGGTTCAGTGCCTGAAGGTGAGTGCCCAGATGATACACTGCTTCCATTTCACACTGTCCCTCTTCTGGTAATCATATTTCAGGAGCAAAGAGAGGCAGTGAGGATGACTCCCATTATTCATCAGCAGTGTGCTGCATTGACTATTTTCCTTGCTTGAATATTTACCTTGAGACAAATACCTTTGATGGCTGTATTCTTAAGGAAAAAAAATCTTTGCCTATAGTCCCATTTCTGACCATAAGCAGAGGAGGAGTAGATTCAGGGTGGAGGGACAAAAGGGAGGTGACAGGAGGGAATGAGAGAAGAGGGAGGGGAAACTGAGGCCAGGATATAAAATAAATGAATACATTTAATTAATAAAGAAAAAAGTCCCTTGGTTTCTCTACATTTTTGCTTCTGCAAAGGATGTAATGAGTTTTAACACACTGACCTACATAGAATGCACTAGATCAAATCATGTTCAAAATAAAGGAAATCCTTATTTATTACCTCACCAGTCCAGCGACTGGCACGAATACCAACCATTGACAAGCAAATGCCTTGAGCACTTCACTCTGGAAAAAGGTGTTAGTTAGCATTTAGATGGATGACAGGGCAGCAGAGAGTGAAGTTTGCATCAGGCAGAAAAGCATCCAGCGTTCTCTGGACTCTGTAAGCCTTCATGACTGGCTGACTAGATTGTGGACAAAACTGACTCATGGAACAAGATAAAGAGAAATGCCAGTTTCAGCTATTTTACCAAAGCAAAATTATAATGTCCTGGGGCCACATCTACATAGCCTGCATCAGACAAACCAACAACAAGTTGCAAGACTTCCTTGAAGGACACTATACCCTTCTCTCGACTATTATCTTTCCAGTTTCCTCTAGGTCACCCACTGCCTCCATTCCCCAATTGGTTATGTATGTTACATGTGTCCTCTATTACATGGTACACAGGAAAAGTCAATGTGGAGGAGCTGAAAAGCTGACAGAGTTCCGAGGCTATACACTAGTCTGCCGTGGGGTTAATTAGAAGCTTCTGGCACTAGGACAGAATAGAAAAAGCAAAGAATTTAGTCTGAAAAAACAATGAGATTTTTCAGAGGTGAGGCAGACACTGTTGGTGTGGCCAGAGAGAATGCAGGGGAGTCCACAATCTCAGCAGAAAGTAACTCTGAAGATCAAGTGCCAGGCCAATTCTGACAAGTGATGAGATTACAAGAGGTAGAGGGAGCAACCCTTTAGGTTGGGGCTAGAATAAAAAGGAGTGGAGACGCTAGAAATGTGGGATAGTTAAGAGAGTGAAAACTGAGAATAGCAATCACAAATTGGCAAAAGAGAAATCTTTTCCAAAATTAAAGACATTATACAGTCTCTTTATGGAAAAAATAACTTTACTAGAAGGATATATTAAATAGCTTGATGCCATCCTTCTATGATGTGTGCATGAATGAAAATATCACCATAATATCTCAAGAAAACATGTTACTTTTCAACTAGAATGATTCTTCCAAAGGGAAAAAAGTACAAGGGTGATTTCTCAGAATTGACAGATACTGGCTGTGTGGAGATGACACTTTGTGGATGCAAACTCAATTGTCAGAACTCAAAGCACACACTCTGGGTTCTACTGTATGAATTTCACTTATTTCCTCTTTATTATGTTGACATGGCCTCATTTTAAAACATTGAAAAAGAAAGTAAAAGGCCCAATACCCTGCATTATAAATCACTCCAAGGATTTTAGGTGAATATAACACAGTGAGAAGCTGTTCCAGCCTAGGTTGCTAGCTCAGTCCTGCTCCTGTGGAGTTCGTTGTCTCAGGCCTGGCCTGGCCTAGGTTGCTGGCTCAGTTCTGTTTCTGCAAATGACCCCGGTCTGGATCTGCTCCTGCTCCCACAGAGATCACTGTCTCAGGCCTGCTCTGATCTAGGTCACCGGCTCAGTCCTGCTCCCATGGAGAAACTGATCTGCCATTCCCAACCCCCAACCTTCATTCTTTATAGAGCTCTTTGCTCTTCTGTCTTCCAAATCACATGTTTCCTTGGCCTTTTCCTGGAGTGGGCAAGCAGGTTCCTGATTTCAGTCTTCAAAAATTGGAGTTCTCCTATTTTCTGGGATGTTCTTATACCAGTTACCACACTCTTTAGTATACCTGGCTACAATTTTATCAGAAAATATCCTTCCTACAATACTCTATATTTTGATCATGGCATTTCTCATCACCTACACTAATTCAACTTAGCTAGCTGCTTCAGGCTCTATTGTAAACCCTTCTCCTATGAGATTTGTTATTGAAGGAAGGATAGCACTTGTAATACTGCACTTGGGTACATTGGATGCTTCATAGTTCTTTTATGAACTATTTTCTATGATGTGCTTCTTATGTCCTCATCCTCCTATATACCCAGAAAACTGCCAAAAGAAAGGACTATACCTCCATCATCTGTTTATCTGTTGTCAAGATCTGTGACTAATGAGGTCACTCTGTGAAACATTTGTAGAATGTATAAATATGTTCAAGTTTCAGTCTGTGTTCTTAAGTTAGATTTGGTAGATCATACCCAGAATCTCAGTAGTTAGGGAATCTGAGACAGAAGGATTGCTATGAGTTCAGGCTAGCATGAAGAACATAGTGACTTCCAGATTAGCTTGGATTTCAGAGTAAAAGTCTCTTTTCCCTTGCCCCATACACAGGCACACACACACACATGTACACACACAAAAAAACAAAAAAATACTTTACAGACTATGTTTAAATATGTTGTCCTATCTACCTTTGCATCACTGAAACTAAGTGTTGGGAGGATTTTCCTATGTGTTGATTAGATTTGACTCTTGATTCAAGGATTAAGAAAACCACCTGCAATGAACTCACTCAAATCTTCTCCAGTATAATAAACAGTGCAAGGCTTAATCAAACAATCTCAGGATGTTTCTAGAAGATAGTGGTGCTTTACTTTCAGTGTACTGCAAAAATTTTTTTGAAGAAAAAGATAAATTTTAGACATTGACTAGCAACTTTACTTTCTTTGTCACTTACTCTGTAAGAACTATAAAGAATAAAAAGAAACCTACTACCTATTTAAGCAAAACACAGTCTTATTCCATAAGTAATAAGTATAAATTTATTATAAGAAACAACATAAACTCAATAATTGTCTTCATTTATAACTCTGAAATCTCTAAACTTATATACTGATAAAGGAAGCAGAATAAAAAGGGGAGAGTAATTAAAAAACAATAAAGAAAATATTGAAATGATATAATTGAACAATAATGAGAATATATCTATCTATCTATATATCTATCAGATAGATGATATAGATAGACAGACAGACAGACAGATAGATGATAGTCAAAATTCATCAAAAGGCATTTCAGAGATGGCTCAATGGGTAAAGTCCTTGGTTCAAGGATGAAAACAAGTTCATAGCTACAATTGTGCAAAAACCAGGCATATAAGTGTTGAGACTATAACTCTAGCACTAGGTAGGGCAGAGACATGAAGATCCCATGGCTCACTGACTGCCCCATCTAGTCTCATTGGTGAGCCTCAGGTTAAGAGTGAAAGCCTATCTCAAAGGAAAATATAAAGAAAAACAGAGGAGGATATTCAATATTAACTTCAGGCTTCTACAACATTTACACACTTGGGATAGTATCTTCCCACATGTGCACACACATGCACATACTACACACACATTTACACTCACAGACAAATTAATAAAATAATGTGCCTTAAATAAATCCAATGTATTATACATTAAACATATTGAACAAAAATGATTGTGTGTGTGTGTGTGTGTGTGTGTGTGTGTGTGTGTGGTGTGTGAGAGAGAAAGAGAGAGAAATTCTCTAAAGGATAACTTTTAGTAGGTTGTCAATTTAGCAGAATTTTTTTATTCTTGTAATTATTGGGTATATACTGATAGCTTTGCTTCCTTTTTTCTGTTTATTTTATTCTTATTCATCCTTTGAAGCTCAGATCAGTAGCTATTCTCTATGCCTCGGACATTATCCTTGGTTATTCCTGGGCAGTTAGTCATCCCTGCGATCTGTGTTCCAGTACTACTGATAAGCTGTCACAGCACTTTGATCACCCCATCAGTCTATCAAAATCCAAGAACTATGTCAATCAGCTCTTAATCTAAGTCCCTAAATATTACTTCAACCGTATGTTGTCAGTCTGTTCAAACCCTCTTGATCCATTCTGGAAGCCAAAGGAATCTATATGATCCTTCTGTATCTAGTTGGTAAGATAAGGCTTGACTATAGCTTGGGAGGCTGCTTCTTCTTAGCCAAGATTCTGAATGTCTGTATTCAACACAACGGTAAATGCAAAGTTCAGAGGGTGATTCAGAAGCATGAGGACTAGATCTACTCATTGAACCTACTAGCCCAGTTCTCAGGTAGAACTTACACCATCTCTTACAGTCAGGTCTCCATTTATTCACTTCTTTGTCAACCTAGATTTCTGACTTCCTTTGAATTCTTGAGGATACCTCCTCTCTTTTTAATAAGCTATTTTTCTGCTTATATTAACTACAAACTAGAATCATGCCTCACAGAATGACAATCTAGCCAAAAGCACAGGACAGAGGAACAGAACAAGGTATAGAATAGAAAGGAGGCTGAGAATCTTAGGGCTGCCTTAGGAACACCCACTGCTAAGACCCCTGAGCTAGAAAACTGAACCTATATTCAAGGATGTTTCCCAAAACACCATACCAACATTCCTAATAGACCCAGAGGACTCTTCCTCCCTATCTTAGCAATTTCACCTCCAGGGGAACTCCTTTCCATGGAGACTCTCCTGGAGCAGTGATTCACAACCTTCCTATGGCTGTGACCCTTTAATACAGTTTGTGTGTGTGTGTGTGTGTGTGTGTGTTGTTGTGACGCCCAACATAATATTATTTTTGTTTTTTCTTTGTAACTACAGCTTTGCTACTTTATGAATCATAATGCAAATATTTGTGGAGATAGAGTTTGGCCAAAAGTTCATGACCCACAAGATAAAAACCACTGTTCTAAAGTGCTTCAGGATTCTCTACTCTTTTCTAAGGAGGATGATTAAAATTAGCCCATGAAAAGGCCAGGACAGCTGTTTGATGGTTGTGCTTGGAACTGTGGAAATCTCACTGAATCTCTGATGATTAATCGATGTTTGAAAGAAAAGGGAATTTAGATCTAAATACCACATCAGAAAGCAGAAGGGGGATTGCTGAGGGTTGCCATCTAGCCTCCACGTACACCCATGTGGGGGAGAAGGCTGTTTGTTTCTTTCCTGGGAGCATACCTATGTATTCCTTTCTCCTTTTTCTTCTAGTGAAGTGTTCACCTATTCTTCATGCATTTGTCAGTGCTCATAATTTTAGATGCGACTATAGCATGCACGGATGTTAAAAATATAATTTTGCCTTCAACCATAGTCCTAATTTAATGCCATTTCATTCTGCTGTGTGACATTGTACAAGCATTTTTCTTTAATTTTAATCTATTAAATGACCCTGAGAGCAAGCCCTCATCATAGGTGCCTTGCAGAAATTCAGAGATGCCCCAGGTGGGACACTTAGCACATACATGGCACAAGACAGATTCACTAATGTTAGCTGTACACATTAGCTCTTATAATATGGTATAGCAGTTTCAGTTTATTTTAATTCACATTGACACTATAACCTAAATCTAGAGCTGGCATTGGAACTCATTCTGTGGAAATGTCTAGATAGGGATTAATTTTTAATTAATTTCTAACTAATTAAACTAATATTTTAAGTGTTATGGCCCAGACTACCTCAATCACCATTATTTGACTCTCTGGTGACATTGTAACAATCAGACACTATACATAAGCCAATAGGTATGTTTTGTCCTGATAAATTTTCTTTGATGGGAGGTTCTGTAATGCTATTTTTTTTTTGGTAAATTTTACATTATAAAGGTTTTTTTTTTTTTTCAGCAGTCGAACAAAGAAAATCAGTCTGTGGTTTAGGATTACAGAAACAGGTGGCAGGTCATGTGTGGCCCAAGGCCTATAGTGTCTAGCCTCTCGTTGGGAAATAAAGATGAGTCCAGTGACCCTCATCTGTAACAAATAGGCATTTCAGTCCTCCACCAGAAGCTGCTGTTAAATGACATGCTGATAGACAATATGCTACAACTTGATCAACAAAGCCAGGGCTGCCGTGCTGAGATCCTTGGAGTGTCGTGAACACCACAGCTAGTGCCAAGATTGCCTTGACACTGCATTTTTTAAACTTTCGATAAAAAGTCACCGCGGCTCTTCAAGTCTATTTCTACGTGGTTGTTAGAAAGACTCTTTCTCCCTTCATTATATTAGGAGCATCTTGAAAGGAAATTAACAGTTTGTCACCTTAACAGTGTGAAATTATGCAGATGAAAACTGTAATTTTTAAAAGATAATGTCTCTTATTCATTTATATTCACAAGCATTTACTAGACATATCGATATTTGGAAGATCCTTTATAAAAAATAGCTTTGCAAATCATAAAAATATCTCTGAAGTAAAAGGGATTGCTGAACGATGCTTTCATTTTATTATAAGATCGTACCCCACTCCCAACAATCTACACCTTAATTATTTGCACCAGGCTATATCCACACTTACCTACCTTTGACAGAAAACACGTGGGGATAAGACATGTTCTATGTCCCCTGTTTCTTAGCTGTACCGTATTGCAACATGCTTCAATGAAAACATCTTATTCAAATCTCCGCTAAAATTGATATGGATGGAGAATCTATTGTAATTTTCTTAAGTTATTCATACATATGTAAATTTTATGAACATCCAGAGTTTGAAATTAGACTCAGCAGTTTTGACAATTCCCATATTCTATTGCCCATCACCTCCTTGAAGAAACTAAAGGGAACTTCTAAGGTCAGTATCCAATATATGATTCTCCATCTGGTGATCAGACTTATGTTTCCTTATTTAAAAAAAAATCACAAAAGTTCTTTCTATATGCATGACTTCTCCTTCTGTTATTACTCATTTAGCAGTAGTTTCACATACAGCCAGGCATGAGCCAAACAGGGCGATAATAAAAAATACTGACTTAATATAATTTGCCTCCATGGCTGCTGGGAAAGCAGAGAGCGTTGTGTTTATTAGCAAAGCTACTGTAGAGGGTGATTGGGGTTTCATTATAAGGAGCCTGAAAACAGTTTTAGCACAAATGCCAATATACATTTTAGAATCCAGCGCAATTTTAAGTATTTTCACTCAAATGGGTTTTGCAGAGTCTACAACTCAAATAAGAAGGATATTGTGTTTTCTCACCACCGGCAGCTACTGTAGTATTTGCTGCATTGATCTCTATTCTGAATGCTTCAAACCTCTCGATTTTCACGAAATGTAATGGGCAAATATATTCCCTGGAATCCTGAGGTATGATTAGTTACCAGGCAATCAGAGAAATCACAGCAAGCATACTTCTGACAGAAATTAGAAAGAGTAAAGATCCCTTCTCTATTTATGTGACACAGCCAATCACACAATACCTCATCGATGGCACTGTATACATTAGCTACCCACCATGGGCTTCTGGAGGCTCAGACATCAATGAAAAGATCTTTGTCAATTGCTGTATGCCTCATTATCTCACTAAGATTTCTTGGCAACAATTAACAGTTACCCAATTCATAGAAATTGCCTTTATTATTTTTGAAGCAGCTACTTTCTTTGGCTTTAATGACTAAGAGAATAGAGACAGATGTCTCTGTTGCTAGGGAGACTGAGTTTAAAAAAAACTTTGAAATGAAGTAAATAAGAGACTACCATCTTTTTTTTTTTTTAACAGAGAATTCTGTTTTGAATTAACTATTTGTTTTAAAAACAAACCCATAGCAGCACTGATTTTTTAGGGAAATGAACTAGAATGCTTTATTAACATTCTTTTCTGAAAGTAATAAATCATCTTTTTAAATAAAAAGAAAGACAAGAAAAGCAGGGCCACCTGTGTACTCAGGTACCAATTGAGGCTATTTTTCAGAAACTGGCACATGTTTTGTGCTGCTACCTGAATTCAAGAGAAATTACCTTTTTCTGTCACCTGCCAACCCTCCATTACTGAAGACAAAACCACTCCGCCCTCACATAGGAGTGCCAAGGGCTTGCAGACAAGCATGCCCAAGTTCTTACCTCTGACCCAGTTTCACTCCGTCACAGTCCCTGTTCGAGACCACTGGATTCTGAGAAACAAAGCAGTTCAGGCCAACTACACCTAACTTAAGTCATGCGTCTTCCTTAAAAGCGTCTCTTTACCCATCCTTCTCTTCTGCCTTTACTTTCTGATACTTAACCATGCACCTAACATTTTCACGTGCTGAGACAGGCCCTCCTTCCTGCTCTTGCCCTCTCGCCAGTGCACTCTTAAAAAAAAAAACAAAAAAAGATTTATTTATTATGTATACAGAGTTCTGTCTGCATGTATGCCTGTAGGCCAGAAGAGGGCACCAGATCTCACTATAGATGGTTGTGAGTCACCACGTGGTTGCTGGGAATTGAACTCAGGACCTGTGGAAGAGCAGTCGGTGCTTTTTAACCTCTGAGCCATCTCTCCAGTCTGTACTATCACACTCTTAATCTCTGTATTCTTTAAAAGGAATGACAACTTGTACAAATGGGAGAGAGAGATAAAAAGATTTCAGCTTGTTCCCAATCTCCTTTAGTATCTAAATCAAACTGCCAAGTAACTTTCCCACACTGTACTAAATAAACCATTCTTAGGATGAGCATTCGCTTTCAGTATGATCCCTGAACTGAATGTCATTCGTGGTGTGTTTTGCATCGATATTTGGATGGTATTTTAAAATACAGACAACGATTTTGACTCTTGATTGGTGAGTGTTACATGTTTTCACTGTAATTAAAAATGACCCACCAAACATGCAGAGTAAAAATACCTTCCTGTATTAATGAGAATGTTCAGAATTATAACTGTAAATTTGGAATTGTCTTACAATTTTAATCTCTTTCTCTTGAATTTTCTTTCTTTCTTT
>JAQHUG010000037.1:9616431-9643179 GCA_028555095.1 Dicrostonyx torquatus
TGTGGCTTTGGCGCCTGCGCTGAAACTAGCTCTTGTAGACCAGGCTGGTCTCGAACTCACAAAGATCCGCCTGCCTCTGCCTCCTGAATGCTGGGATTAAAGGCGTGTGCCACCACCTCCCGGCTGAATTTTTTAACAAGGATTTTTTTTGTTAGTTGGTTGATTGGTTCATTTTCCTGATCATACAGTAAAAAATACTATAGGCAACTTTCAAAAACTTTCTGTACTTTTGATTGATCCTTTTATTGGATCGGGCCAAATTATTTTGGAAGGTAGAGAAACAGCAGAACCACAGTGGTGACAGTGGGTCCGCACAAAATGGTGGGGTATTTTGGGTGAGGACAGTGTTCTGTGTTCCATGTCGCTAATTCAATCTTCACTGGACTGGGCTTCAATCGACCCTTACCCATTTGGAGTCTCATTTTTGCTGATGGAAAACTCTGAACTTTAGTCACCAGTTTTCTATGAAGGTTAAAATGAGGGAATGAGCATTTCTGGTCCTGCACCACCCATGAAGGAAGCACTCAGTGAGCAGCAAGATTGACTTACTAGCAGTTGGTAGCCAGTATTCAGGGAATTGTCACTGGCCATAAAAACCTAGCCTTCACTTAGTATGAATCTTGGGGAGTCTATGTTCCCCCATGGCAGTTGTGTCCCTGTCACTCAGAGATATTCACATTAGATTTCACTGTGATCTGTTTTCAATTACAGCTTCCACTTCACTGAATTTCACTATTTTAGGAGGTTGGGTTAACTTTACTAATCAGTCCTTGATCATTCCATCCAAACCAACTAGCTTGCTCTACTCTGAAATAGATTCAATACTATACCACTTAGAGATACTAGCTCTGTGAAAAGACTACACTCAGCCAATCTTGATAAACATCATCTTCTTTCATTTGAAATTTATGATCATAAATGTTAGTTATTATTAAAGTTAGAATTCTTGACAAATTCTAAAAGATTTATATTACTTCCTCATAACAGAGAATCTTGGCTTTGTGATCTGAACATTTATTGAGCAGATATATAGGTACTTACTGCATATAAGGCATCATTCCAGGCACCAGAAATAAAATGCTATTTAAGTTAGTGATAACCACCGCCTATATTTTAGTGGCAGAAAATAAAATGTAAAAACATAAAAGTAATAAAGGTTATTGGCCTTAGTGATTGCCTTGCCAAGAACAAATAGAAGCTAACTGGATTGACCCATGCCTGTTGTGGGATTCCCCTCTTATGCTGTGAATATCATTGGTTATCGAAAGAACTGCTGTGGGCCTAGAGGGGAACAGAGTTAGACAGGGAAAACTAAACAGAATGCTGGGAGAAAGGAGGTGGAGTCAGAGAGAAGCCATGGAGCCTCTGTCAGAGACAGACACACTGAAACTTTGCGGGTAGGCCATGACCTCGTGGTGATACACAGATTAATGCAGGTGGGTTAAATTAAGACGGAAGAGTTATCCAGAAATATGCTTAAGCTATTGGCCAAACAGTATTGCAAATAATATGGTTTCTGTGTGATTATTTTGGGGGCTGAGCAGCCAGAAACAAACTAACAGCCTCCTCCAACACAGGCTGATTTAAGAATGTTAGAAAAGCTGGAGTCCAGTTCTTAGGATTCCCCACTGCTCGTTGGACAGAGCTTAAAGGTTCCATTCACAGAGATCCTGGGTAAGCGACTAGTGAGTCGAGAACATAATGCACAAAGGGCTTGGCCATGTAAAGAACCCATTAAAGGGTATCTCTACAGAAGGATAAAGGGAACAAAGAGTGCCAAGAAGAAGTACATACCAATGCTCATAAAGAAATCAGACAGCTGGCTTCAGGGCATGAGTACCGGGACAATCATGAGAAGATAAAACCAGGAAGGTGAGCTTTAAGATGGTACCTGGGACTAGTTGTATAATGCTATATGGTTAGCATTTGTGATGTATGGATACCTAAACCACACCCTACATCAATTCAAACCACAATTGCTGTTAGATAGAATTCAGGCACTATCTGTGTGCATATGTGTGCAAGTGTGTATGTGTGTGTGTGTGTGTGTGTGTGTGTATGTGTGGTTGGAAAAGATGTTAGGCTTGTTAGTTTGTTAGATGACATTAAATTACAGTCAGTATTGAAAATCATTGACAAAGCATCACAATACCTGATATGGAGTTATGATTGCTATGTCATTATCATGCTCTGGGTTATGTTTTAGTGTTTCATCTCTCTATTCGGTTTGTATTGGAGGCATCTTTTCATTGTTATGTCTTTTCAAAACACCAGCTTAGAGAACTATGCACACACTAGATGCACAATGCAAGACTGTGATTGTCTTCTGCATGTCTCAATCTGCACAGAGTACACCGGAGAAATAGACTCACGCTTCCAGGCATATTCTCAATTACATTTTAAAAAGTAAACAGACAGGTGTGTGCAAACACCAGCACTTAGCAGCTGGCTTCCACATATTTCCTCAAGGGAAATGAAGAAATTGGCTAGCTAGTCTGCAAAGCTTTTGCCAAGAAGACAAAGAGAAATTCTATCCGTTTTGCTTTCAGGGGCAACACTAGGATGGTCTGGTCATGAGACAGAGGGTCAAAATTCTCAGATACTGCCAAACATTCCTCAAGGACCTCTTTCTCCAAGAATATGTGACTCCTCCAAGAAGTAATCAACAGTTCTTCCCAATTCGGAAAACCAAAGGTATGCTGGGAAGTCCTAACTGCTGAATGTCACATTGAAAGCAAAAGGAAGAAAATAAGCGTGAGATCGTGGTGTTTGAAATGATAGCTGACACTTGCTATTTTGGTGTAGAAGGTCCTTCTGTATTTGGGTTGCTTTCATTGGTTAATAAAGAGACTGCCTTGGCCTTTTGATAGGGCAACCTTTAGGTGGACGTAGTAGACAAAACAGAATGATGGGAAGAAGGGAAGTGTGGCAGACACCAGGAATCTCTGGCCTGAGACGGACGTAGGTTAGAATCTTCCCGATAAGCCACAACCTCATGGTGATACACAGATATGGGTTAAAGCAAGATGTGAAAGTTAGCCAAGAAGAGGCTAGATATAATGGGCCAGGCAGTATTTAATTAATATAATTTTGGTGTGGTTATTTTGGGTATAAGCTGGCCGGGCGGCTGGGAGCCAGGCGGGACAACACCTGGAGGGCTCCTCCCTACTATGGAGCCAGGACAAACAACAGGCAACCTGCTGCTCCTCCCACACTACACTATTTTCTAAAGAGTTACTGCAGGATTGTTTCTGGGTGGGCTAGCTGTGACATCTGCCACCACCTGGCAGCCAGGGTTGGTTCTGATGAGATAAAATTTTTGCTATACATTTTCGGCTTGTGAAGAGGTTTCTCCCAATTGGAAGAGTATCCTTCTCCAGCTTGGGTGATGAGAAATGCCCCCAGTGTAGAGAGGAAAGACAGGTAATATACGACAGGACTGACATTATAGTCTTGGTTATTGATGCCTGGGTTGCTATTTGTTGGATAAGAAAAGAATGACAAGTATGGACTCTCCAGCCCACGTCAGGAGCCTACCTATCTTTCCTGTTCAAAACAGTGACCTGGAAGGAATGGCCACGCTTAAGCAGTGTTCTAAACCCCCATATATGCTTTAACACCTACTTGTGGTAATTTTTGCTAGGTTAATTTGAGCCTTGGCTTGAATACGAAATCTGCCGCCACATGTTAACTGTGTAACCTGAGGAAACCACTAGGATACAAGGTCTGTGAGGACAGAGTACTAAAGAAGATAATGCATGCAAATGACTGGATATTGAAATAATGCCTGCACACTCAATGAGCTTTAGAGGATTGCCAATGTGGCTACAATCCTTCCTAAAAGAGCTTGATAAAATATAGTAGCTTTCCAGGTATCTACAAATGTTGCAATAGGAGTGTGTGTGTGTCTGTGTGTGTGTGTGTGTGTGTGTAGCTGTATGTGCACATGGAGGCTAGAGGACAGCAAAGCATCCTCTGCAATTGTTGCCCACCTTATTTGTTGATACAGGGTCTCTCACTGTACATGGAACTTACTGATTTGGCCATGACAACGGGCCAACCAGTGCTCCAGGAAGCCATCGGTCTTTACTTCCTGAGGTCTGTGACTATAAAATTAGAGGCATGCCCTGATGCATCTAGGTTTTTCCATGGGGCTGGGAATCTGTATTTAGGTTCTCATGAATTCATGACAATCACTAAAAATGAACTTTTTCAGATCGTCTTACACTGATACTGAATACATGGTTCTAAATACACATTAAAAAATTCAAAGAGCTTTATATCTAATAACACAAAGGAATTTTACCCAGATCATAACAAACTATGTTGCTCAATCTTGTCTTTGGCTATTGAGCTCCAGGGATCCTCCTGCCTCAGCCTACGAGAAAGCCGGGACTATAGTTGTAGCACACCTTCTGGCTTATATAAGTTTTTATTTTTCTCCCACCTGTTTCAACATCTTTGCTTAGAAAACTCTTTCATGTTGATTTTAAACTAAGTCTAGGAAAGAATACTATCTCCATGGTAACAACTGGCCCCATTTTGGAGCACATTTAAATTTCTGTTGAGCTTCTCTTGAATGCTGCTGCATCTTGCCTTTTAATTGTCTCTTGAAGTCACTGCAAGGTCAGGAGAAATTCTTTATCACTTCATGTCACCTTTGAGGGTGCAAGAGAGGAATTTAGACTAAGTTCTAGAAATTTGGAATGGGTAAATTTGATGATAAAATAAAATTATTGTATCTTAGTTGGGCAAATGATTTAACTGTATTATGTTAAAGAAATGGTATATCATATGGCTGAGAGACACAATCAATATGATGCATGTATAATAATTTTATGTTCCTGTAGTACTTGATCAAGGCATTGTTTGAATAATTATTACTTACTCATGAAGTGTCAGGTATAATGACTACCTAGGTTCCAATATTGACACAATAGGTAAAAAGTGCTGGACTCTCTTTCCACTTTATAATAAATATACCATTTGCAATATATGAAATGATTGTTCTTTCAATGTTGTGTTTTGATTAAACAATATAAAAATCAATCTGACAGAAGACCAGTGAGACTGATTGGCTAACAAACATTTTAGGGAGTCCAAAGGACAACAGGTTTTCCTGTAGAATGGTGTGAGAATTACATGAAGTAATGGTTACTTTTTCTTCTCTCTCTCCCGTTAGCAAGCAGATCTGGCCTATGATACTTTGTGATTTATATTTGTTATATCTTATTAAGTTCCAGAATTTATAACTATTTTTGGTAATGTTTTTAAATTTTAATCTTTGCTTTACAATATATCCTCATTGTGGGAAAATTCTCAGTCTGCTTTACAGGTGTGAGGAAGTAGAATGATGGTCTAGAGCAAGTCTCAACTGCAGAGTGTGTGCATTTTCAGAAGTCAAATTCTGTAAAATTTCAAAAGGTTCTTCCTTTCTTCTTATAGGCCTAAGGATTTGTCAGCACTCACCAATGTACAAGAAACTTGAGGGAAGGTAACAGGGAAATCTCATCTTTCCTATACCTGTAACTTCCTGGCCCAAGCCCGCCTGAAAAAAATAATGTTACTCTCAACAGCTGAATAAGAAGTCACAAGATACACGCACAAAATACAGTTTTGCTACCAATAGCTGAGTCCCTACATACAAATCTGAACTGGTGAGCTAATATGTGCACTTTATGCCAAGTGGAAGATCAGGTAGCTCTAAAGAGATTCTCTCAGGACTTTCTAAATTTACACATGCCTGCACACACAGACTCAAAGAGTCTAGGGTACAATTGTCTTTAATTATCCTGCTCCACATTCTGCTAAAAAAAACAAAAAACAAAACCTACATTATTACCTGAGGGCAGAAGCTTCTGGTCCTCAAAGGCCCTCCTGACATATTTTTCAATGAAATGATGGTGATCCATGAAGACCCCTGACATGAGAACTAATTGTTTCCTTTGAGAAAACTTGGGGCTGCTAACATTTCTATCCTGGTGCCTTTCATGGTCTTCCCAAGAGTGACATCTCTGTGCACTTTGGGACTCTTGAATCGATGTCATAACTCAGTTTGTACCACCTACATTTCATCTGACTGTGGTCAGTCTTCAAAATACTTCTACCGACACTGCCTCACTTAAGGTCATACCTTAGAATTCATTCATGTTTTCTTTCAATGTCAGTCTCACTGAAAATGTTTAGAAGAAAACATACACACATAAAGCCAACTCAGAAAATTTCTTCATTGCACATTCAGAAAGTAGTCCCTGAGAAATCGAATCTCAAAGACATGAGGCGGTATTCAGAGCTTAGATAAATATAAGCCAGGAACTATTGCTGTCCTCCAAGGGTTTAGATTCAGACTAATGTTATCTCATTGACCCATGCTGTCACCACTCTGGTGAAGCATAAATCCCAGAGCTGTATAGAACTTGTCCTTGTCTTATTCTTTATACAACATCTTCCATTTCATCACAGTTTACCTTCTTGAGTTTGCTAACATTCTCTGTCACTTGGGGGATGGAGAGAAGACTCAGCGCTTAAGAGCACTGGCTGCTCTTCCAGAGGTCCTGAGTTCAATTCCCAGCAACCACATGGTGGCTCACAACCATCCTTAATGAGATCTGGTGCCTGTAGGCATACATGCAGACAGAACACTGTGTACATAACGAATATTTAAAAAAAGAAAAAAGAAAAGGAAAAAAGATTCTCTGTCATTTTCACAGAGCACATTATTTCCCACTTTAATTTCTACTGTTAGCTTGCAAAGGCCACTGCTTCCTGTTAGTGACATCATTACCTCTTACTTTTATTTACCTTCATGCATTTTAAACATGTCATTTACATTATTTATAAAATAGACAAAGTTTTCAAAGGAACACATTACATATTATGAATATATATATGTAAAAATAAAAACATTGTAAAGCTCCTAATTGGAGACCAGATACTATCGGTTAATGTAGTTCACCCTTAAACTACTGTTTCTCATGACTTATATTCCTCCCTTACATGCAGCTGTCAATAGATGGCTGAAAGCACAGATATACTATAAACCACACGTGTGCTTATTATGCATATACGTATATAAGGATGTTCAATGTACAAATTATGCACAATAAGAGATTGACTACAATAATGTAATGGGATAATTCAAGCATCAAGGCACCATGACAATCAATTTGAGCAGGACTGACGGTGTAGGTGATATATAGCAGAGATACTCTGGGCCAAGTTGTGATTTGTACTCTAAGTGGAGAAGAGTGGGCTACTATGAGATCCCACCACACTACTCAAAGCAGCACAGAATTTAAAACTTATGAACTGTTTATGAACCTCTCCCATCTAATATTTCAGCCAAATGAAGTTGACTGTGATTCACTAACACCTCGAACAGAACCTTAGCTAAGTAGATGTTATGGACTGGTTACAACCAGGTACTTTCCTTCCAGCAATGGGTCAGAGGGAATTTAAGTAGAGGCTAAGTTTTCATGGTTGTCTTAACCACTTAGATGTTGCCCAGTGTCACTGCAGACATGAATTTTGCTCCTTGTTAACGATGTGACATTAATAACAGTATGAGTTTGTAATCCTAGGCAAGTCGCATTAACACTGTCTTATAGAAGAAACACACAGGTTGAGAGGCTTAGAGGCAGCAAACCAGTAGCATTTGACCCATGGCATGAGGGCTCGCTAGGCAGGAGGAAGAAGAGAAGAATGGCATTTGGTCCCTCGGCAGTCATTCATTAGGTGTTCGACCTTGGGGAGACTGTTTAATGTTTCTGAGTCTCCCTTTCCTTCTCCGCAAAATGAGATACTATCAATTCCTGTACAACATCGCGGGGAGCGCTGAGAAGCGGCTGCAGCGAAAGTCTAACACAGCAGTTGGCATGTAATCGGCCTCAATAAGCTGTCGTTATTATTCTGCAGTGTGCTTATCAAGCCCCTACCTGTTATTTACAGCTCATTCTGTGGTATCCATTCTCTTGGAGGCTCTCCTTTCGCATTATGCCCGCAATGATAACGACAATGATTGCTCACTCCTCTGAATTTTATATCACTTACTTCATTTCTTAAAGGACCAAATTTGATCTTGCAATGTAATTGAAACTTTCAGAAAGCAAGAAATGACAGAATTTTTTAAGAAAATAACTTAACATTATTTCACACAGTTTCTACCTCTAAAAGGCACTGAAAATATTTAAAATATTATTTTTTTAAGTTAATTGTTTCCAGGCATTGCTGGAAATTGAACCTGATACACAAACCAAAAAAAGAAAAGAAAACAGAAAAAAAAATGCCTTGCCACTATGATGCACCCCAGGATTTGGAGTGTTTTGAGACAGGGTCAGGTTACATATCTCAAATTGGCTTTGAACTCAAAAACCCTCCTTTCTCTGTAGATCTGGCATTATAGATTTTTTAAATGAGATGAGAATGGTGCGTTATCCAGCAGCACCCAGAAAGGTAAATACTGACTCAAGAAAAAGTAGAAAAAGAGAGTTTGGTTTCTTCCCTCTGACTGTCAACAGCGCTGCATATGAACCGCAGCCTCTTCTGCTGGAAGACAGTCACACACGGAAAATGGTGCACAACTCGAGTAGAAATGGAGCCAGCTTACTCAAGAAAATAACCAGTAACCAATGCACGAGTCCATTCTGTTACCTACCCAGCGTGTTCACTAGAGTAGTAACATAAACTTATGATATAAAGCTGGAAATGGGCAGGGAAAACACCTGAGAAGTTAAAAATGAATTCTTACGCCAGGCAGTGGTGGCGCACGCCTTTAATCCCAGCACTCTCGGGAGGCAGAGGCAGGCGGATCTCTGTGAGTTTGAGACCAGCCTGGTCTACAAGAGCTAGTTCCAGGACAGGCTCCAAATCTACAGAGAAACCCTGTCTCGAAAAACCAAAAGAAAAAAAAGAATTCTTGCTTTTACACTCAGAATTCAACTCTATTAACAAATTCTAGTATGTCCTTGTAGTGCAATGACAGAGAATAATTTCATTCCCATATACTTACATACAGTCTTTGCCAGTATTCATTGTTCAGGAATATATTGTATTTCATGTGTCATTACATGATGAAACCCATACCAGGAGATATTGGAATGTTTTCAAATTGTTCACACTTTAAATTATTTGGAGAGGAACAACTTTATATATGTATACAAATATAGATATATGCGTATGCATGTAAATATATATACTATACACACAATGCTTATTGTCCTCATATAAAATATTAAACATATAATTCAAAGTGTATAGGCTCTTGTAAATATTTTAGTTTTTAATGTGTAAAATGGGTGTTTTGTCTACATGTATTTCTATGCACCATGTGTGTTCCTGTGCCCATAGAGATCAGAAGATGATGTTGGATTCTCTGAAACTAGAGTTACAGATGGTTATGAGTAACTCTGTGGTCACTGGGAACTGAACCCAGATTCACTGGAAAAGCAGGCTCTTAATAACTGAGGCATCTCTCTAGCCCAAAGTTAAAAGCTTTTAAAGACCCTTAGCACATTTTGTTAACATCAGTAGATGTTGTTAATCCCTAGAATCATACCTTTGCCAAGACTAAAGATTACCTACCAATATACCATCTATCTAGTAAATATCTCTCAATCTACTAGTCATCCATTATCAGCCTAGAATCTTTCTATTGTCCATCAACCTATATAATCAGTTATCTTGTGACTAACTATTATCTAACTATATATCATCTAAATATTATCTATCTTACAACTGACATAGTGAGCCATGGATGGTATATTATGTTTTATATATTTCTAAAACTCATCTTACTTATCAAAAGAAAATATTGGAACTCCAATATTTATTCTAACTACCTTCTTTTCAGCATATGAAAATGACTTCAAAATGAAAGATTCTGAATTGTTGGAAGATAACCAGAAAGATATGAAAATGTATGTACCTCATGTTTTAACCTTACATTACCCTGGATCACTGAGAAGGAATATGTCTGAGCCTCCATTTGGTTCCATGTAACTGTGTTCACTGCATTGTTAGCAAGGATCTTAGAGCATAAGTGTGAAAGGTACAGAATTGTATTTAATTTAGAGTAGTATAGATAATATACTTAATAAAAATACTTTTAGATGAAGGTTTCTGTACTGGACCCAAGTATTAAAAAATATCTATTTCCTCAAAGTACCTATGTCATTTTCTTTTCAATTTACATACTATATTTTAAATATTTATATTTTAATTGGAGCTTTGTCTATCAAGTAAGTCAATGGTAAACCTTGCAAATAAGCTTCCTAAAGAATGTTATCATGTCAGAATGAGCCAGAGAGACAAAGTCATTCTCCTCATTTGTGTGTTCTGGAAATTACTCCACTCTCTCTTTAAAATGTGTGTGTAGGCGAGGCAAACAGTTAAGTGGGTCAGAGTTCTTGACACCAAACCTGATGACTTTAGTTCAATCCATGAGATCCATATGGGAGAAAGAATGAACTGATTCTACATGTTATTCTCTGACATCCCCATATGTGTCATGGCATGCAAGAAACTAAACATGCATACACACATACACATAAACAAACAAAAATATTTCACAAAACCTATTAGGTTCTCCCTTAGAACCTATGATCTATCCAGTCATTGCTTCTTGGTCCCTGGACAATGCCAGGCTTAGGTCACAGCTTGTGGAGAGCACCCTAAATCCACTCTGAAAATGATTTGCTTCTCCCATAGCTTTTATGGGCATAGTATTAAGCTAACTTTTAATGAATTATAACTTAAAGATCAATGCACGTCAAAACCTTCATCAGAAAAGATTTTGTGGGCAGTAAACAGTGATTAACACAGAGATTCTCAGTCTGAAAGCAGGGACTTCGGTATCACATTCCCTTCTGCCAAAGCTCAGTGTTCTTTGTGGAAGGGGTGGTAGATAAATTCCAAGAGCGAGAGGTGGATGATGACTTAATTTTTAAACTGCTTTCTGAACACAACAGGGCTGCTGCATATATGAGCTCATAGCAGTTATGACAGCACACACAAGACCTACACAAACTCAACCAGACAAAATCCAGCACGGAAGGTAGAGGTGGTCATGAAGTCCCAGCCCTAGCTAAGGACCCATTGGAGAATGATAGTTACTGGAAAAGGAAGACTTGGCTTATTTTAAGGAAGTGGCCCCAAACGGTCAACCATGCTTTAGTGGATGGCACCACACCTTGGAGTTCAGGGGCAACCTAAAATGGACTCTGAATTTTTTTTTTTTAAACTGAGTGGAAGGAAGAGGTAGCTGTAGATCAGGTGGGAGTTAGGGAATGTGTATGGAGTAACTCTAATAAACATGCATTGTTCAAAATTTCCCAGCATTAATATAAATGTCATTTTCTTAAAGTTTGCAAACCATAAGACTCACGGCATGGAGCACTGAAAAGCGCATTTACCTGTTGTGCATGACCCCAGCAGATTTGCAACCAGGAGACTCTCTCTCTGCCTTGTTTCACTTTGCATCCTATAAACAAGTGTTCTTTCCATGATCTGTTGAGTGCCACATTTTTGCTTTTGCATTTTGTGTGTGTGTGTGCTTTTTCTTAGTGGCTTTACTTTTAGAAACGGTCACTGAGAAAATGTTGCTATGGAGTGCAGGGTTCCTCAGCCCAGGAGCCTGTCTTTCATATTACAGGGAATGTACACATGTTGGATAAGCTTTGTTCTAACATGAGCTACTATGCTGTGTCTAGGAATGGTTATCCCTGCACTCTGTTATTCTTGAGCATGTGTGGATCTGTGGACTGGCTGATGGCAATGTTGTCAGCAGTTTTTATGTTCCCCAACCTTTCATTTCCCCCTCGAAGCCAAGGTTCAGTGTTCGTTAAGATCTTGTTTGTGGAGATAACATGGAGCAGCAACTGTCAGAAATAAGACTTACCTGCATTTATTACTTCATCTGTATGGATGAGATTTTACTTTCTTATACTCTTATTTACATGCCTCCTATATGGCCATTTCTCTAGAGTTTAGTAAAGAATGCAGCCACCAATATCAATACAAACAAAACATAGACACTCATGCACAGGCAAATAACCAAACACGTTGAAGCATAATATTTTGAGTCTTGAATAATGTCTAGTATGTATAATTATACTTAATTTATATTAAACTGACACTTTAGTCCTTTGTTACCATTTTTAATGGTTCCATAAAATTAAACTTGTCATACAGAATTCAATATATGTATATTATATATATGTATATATACACACATACACACACACACACACACACACACACACACATATATATATATATATACAAAATGGGACCTCGGTTTTCAGGATTTGAAAAGACTTTGATGAGAGAAACATGCTGACTTAATTAAAAAGAACAATGATTTAGAAATCGTACATGGTCTCTATCTAGAATTCCTTTATGCTTTCCTCTTAAGACTTGCTGTCTCAAAGCCCCGCAGGCATTATATATTAGTTCTGATTGTGTGACTTTATTTTATTCTTTTAATTTCCATGAAAATATTTCATGAAACACATAGCATTGCCTGACTTTATGTGAGAGAGTGTGACATACTTAAGGGAAACCTGCTGTAAATCTCACAGTGTTCAAAGGCAACTCAGGCATGGAGTGAGGGAGAAACAGCTGAAAATGTGCTGATCTTAAAGGTTAGCCATGGAGCAGGAACGCGGACTGGTAAAGGGTGTTTCTCTGCTGGCAGGAAAGGAGATGGGAAGGGAGCTGGATGCCGTGCTTGCTTTCTACGTGGTGCTAATAAATCCAGCTCTTAGACTGAAATGTATTTCATGCTAGAGGGAAAGAAAATGTGTTAATTTCATTTCTTAAAAAGAGACATCGCCGCTTATATATTCAACAGCTAGGGCATGTTGTACACCTTTCATAGAGGGAGGGCATTGAGAATGTCAGCTGGCAGTCTACAGATAGGGAGGAAAATCTATATGACACCCACTGCAGGACGCTTGCTTAAAATACATGCTGTTTACTTCTTTTCAAAGTGGCATTACATTTAAGTAACATAAGCGGTTGGGGGAAAATAGGTTGTACTGTTAGCTTTGATGGAAGCAATCCTTTAAAGGGGGAGGGGCTTTTTTGTTTTCTTCTGATTTTCAGTTTTCTTCCCCCATCATATTCTAATTTTTAAAAGAAAAAAAATCAGCTCCAAATTATGTCCTTCTTATTAATAAGATCACTTCCTCCATTTCACCCTGATCTAGTTAGAAGCCCATCTAGTGGCTCAGAATTGAGATGTGCACAAGCAGGTTCTATGCTTACATCTAGTAGTTCGTATGACGTCAAACTGTAGTCAGAACCATGTTATACAGCTCGCCCAGTTAAAAGTATTCACACAAGAAGTTTTGAGATAGATCCCTGGATAAAAAAAGCTATCTGGCTTCGGACACTGACTCTTAACAGCCATAAAGAATAGTCCTCACAACTTCAGGCATAAGCCACAATGAAAACCAGAAGAGGAAGGGAAGAAAGAGGGGACACAGCGCAACACTAGGGGAGGGTACAATGCCTCTCCCTGTCTGACAGAGCCACACCCATTCATCCTGTTAGGGCTGAAAGTGACAGTGTAGATAAACGGTAAAGGGCGGAAGCCTTGCAGGGCCCTTTTCAAAGTAGATAGGTTCCGTTTCATTCCAAAACTCATGTCCGGCTGCACGGAGAATGATTTCTGTGAGTGGCTAGCCGTTTTCTGCAAGCCAAGGCCTGCTAGATAGCCAAAATCTAAACCAGTGTTAGCTTCATCAGTAAGAGATTAAAATACTGCTCTAATTAAATTACAACAAGACATCATAAAAATGCTAAGAAAATGTAAGCAAGCCCTTGTGCTGGGCATCTCGCTGACAAACATCCATGGACCTCAGCAGTGAGTTCTGGGCCTTGATATCCTTAGCTAGAAATTCTGAAGTTTGCCTTTAATACCCAGGGAGCGTCTCAAACTTTGTAACCTTTTCTCTTTCTTCCCAGCTCTCCCGGCTATTACTCATTGTCTTTACCAGGCGCTGCCTCCTCCCTTAACCTCCATACATCACGGAACCACAATGCACCATTTTCTGGAAAAGCAAACCAGGTGACTTGATGACCTGACTAGATTCCAATGACAGCAATAAGGAGAAGAGCCGCAGATGACTGCCAGCTGGGACAAGGTTGAGGAAAGTCTAGAATGAGCAGAAATACCCCATTCCCCACTCTTCCAGGTCCTGCCCCACAGAAGCGGCTTTCTCTAACTCTGAAGCTTTGTGGTCTGTTACTTGCCTAGGGAGGACAGATGGGCGGGTAGAGAATATGCCAGAGTCTTAGGTCTTAGGTCTGTTTCAACATGTCTAATGGATTCCCTAAGCACTTGATTATAATCCTTAAGAACAAAAGCAAAATAGACACATGATGCTTTTGCAGAGAGATACCCGGAAGGATGCTCCGAGGAAAAGAGGGCATGAGAGCCTTGACAGAAGCACAGAGAAGTCAGAGAGGGCCTCTGACTAGCTCAGGCTGCAACAGCCTATTTGAATCTCACCTCTGAAATGAGTGAGCAACTGTGCCGCCGAGAAAGTTAATTCATACGGCGTGTTGTTTGTTCAGCTGCGAATCCTTCTCAGAATTTACACACAGCAAGAGCGAGACAGAGCTGTTAGCTACTTTACTAGAAACTTCTTGCGCAGGTTGGACACCCAGGAAAAGTACAAGGAGACAAGGTAGAAAGGTAGGTGGCAAAACAGCTAACGAAACGTCTGCGCTTCCGTTTCGTTGCCAACAAGGGAGAGCTAGAGTTGCTGGCAACGTTTAACGTTTGTTTATCCCTATCTAGATATGGAAGGACTAACTCAAGCCCACATTGCATCAGCTAATTTAACTGCAGCTTCTTTGAGAGTTCCCTTCAGCATCCCATAATCTTTTTGCTTTCTAAATTGCTCCAATCACAAACAACATAAAGTAGTAGTATTTTAGGAACATACTCTTGTTGAGTGTGCTCACGTCACACTCAGCTTTCTGCCTAAGCCCATTCCCAGTCCCAAGGCTACTTAAGACATCTTTATTCGATGTGTCATTACCACACAAAAACAAAAAAGGAATAAAATATTTAATTTAGGAAAAGAAGGTTTTTTTCTATTCATTTTTCTAAAACTAATTTTAAAAATCATTTCTTATACCTAACTTTAGCCGTAAACATCCGTCTGTATTCACATGACTGAAATTAGGTAGGAACCAATAGTTTAGCTAAGTCGGACTCCCTTTCTCCAAGTAAGAATTGCATAATACATTAAAACTTCTGCATGGAACCATGTAAATATTCTATCCCCAAATCGGTCATTGTGGTAGGCTTGGACACATGAAAAGATAAAATCAAAATCTAAAAAACAAGAGAGGGAGAGCTCAGTGGGAAAGCATTTTCCCTTTATGTGCCAGATCCCAAAAATCATAAATAAAATGAATAAAAATAAATGAATAAATATAAAACAAAACACTAAAACGAAAGAAAATTATTATAAGAATACAGAGAAATAACCTAAAGAACATTTGATATGTGGAGTAAGATGATATAGAGCAACATATTGAGAATGACAGTTCAGGGCAATAAAAGAACAGAGGATTTAATTAGGAACCTAAGGAAACTCAATGAATTCCTTTTGGCTTGCTGTATAAAGCCTGTGTAGATTCACATTAAAACAATTGAGGGAGCCAAGCTTTTTCATCCAAAGGTCATTCTGCTCTACAAAATGAAGTTATGTTGTCCAGCTAGTCACAACCGTTCCCCTGCATTCCCATGTTCACATGTCAAATAAATGAGTACAGGCCAAAGTGTACGGTAGAATATGGAACAGGAGTTGGCCATAGGCAATCCATCCAGGTAGAAATTAGACATTGCAGGGTAAGGTAACTGTAAAGTCCTTTAGATGAGTGGGAAAAAATAATAATAGCAGGTTCATGGGAGAGAAAAATATCAGAACAAATAACTTTGTCCATAGGGCAAAGAAGAAAATAAATGTAAAAACCAACACAACAACAAGAACAAAACAAACAAATAAAAAGGAAAACATCTGGTTTCTTCTGCAGCTATGGCTAACCTTTCTCCTGAGCCCAGTATGAAAACATTTTGGCCAACAGAGCAAGCACAGTCCAAAGCAGGAGAAAAAAAAAAAAACTGTAGCTATGATCTCACTCACCAAGTGGGTGGATGTCTGATGTACAATTCAGCTAATTCTCCAGGCGTGCTCACCAGCAAAGCCAAGAAACGGAGCAAGTTCCAGAGGGCTTAGGCAGTGAAGAGCAGATGCAACTGTTAAAATAAAATGAGAAAGTAGGTAAGACTCACACCAGTCCACAATTAATCAGGAAAGCAAATGGCATATATCTGAAATGTGGAGAAGCTGAAAATGGACACTAGATGAATGAAGTTAACTCTTAGAATCTTTTTCAGCAGAGGAACTTTTGAAATAATAGAAGATCTAAGAATGAGCTCAGTTGCTCTGATTAGGATCACCGTCCTTGTTTGCTTTCTATTGCTATGACAAACATCACAATCAAAAGCGACGCGGGAGGAAGTGGTTTATTTGATTTATAATTCCTGTTCACAGTCAATTATCGAGGGACATCCAGAGAGAAACTCAAGGCAGGAACTTAGGGGCAGGTGTTGATGCAGAGGCTAAGAAGGAATGCTGCTTACTGGTTCAGTCCCCATAGCTTGTTCAATTTGCTTTTTTATACATCCCAAGAACATCTACCCAGACTATGGCAGCACCCATAGTGAGCTGGGCCCTTCCATATCAATCATTAATCGAGAATAATATGGAGAATATTCACCATAGACTTGCTTACACGCCACTCAGATGGACATAGATTCTCATTTGGGTTTCTCTCTTTCCACATGACCCTAGCTTGCTTCCACTCTACAAACACTAACCAGCACATTCATTATTTATTGTGTTGTATATAATGACGCGCAACAGTACAATGGAACTCTTCATGATGAGGCTGTTCATGATGCAAACTCAGATGCACAGTATCACTGGAGAAGAGATACATATTTCTAACAAAAGATAGACTTGGATGCGTCCCTCATGTTGACAAGTGATTTATTTCATCTTAGAACTTAACACTTTATTCATACAATGCATCTTGTGTATTATTTTACTTGCAAATCTACGTATTTGCTAGTTAAAACCATTCCTACTAGCAAGCGCATGTGGTTCCCTATCACAGGATCACAAGGAACAAATCAAAGTTGTCCTGGGAAGACAATCCAAGCTCTCATCAACTAAAACCAGTGGCATAGAGATGCCTCACTCATCACAATTGTCAGGGAGATTAAATTTGAAAACACCGTCATGGCACTTAGTTCTGGGCCTGGCACACATTCGTCCTTCAATGCATGTCAGCTGTCATCAGTTTTGTCATTGCCACCAATGAAATGCGACGTATCTGTAATTTCACCAACAGAGATTTGAGACTCATCTAATGAATGATTTTCTCTGAAAAGGAGCGTAAATATCCCCCTCCATAAAAGGCAAGGGGACTGCATATTGAGCTAGTCCAGTTGGCCTACACTAAGACAGGTATGAATCACTGGGTCTCTTCCTCCTCTATCAGAGTACTTCTGCAGTAAGGAAGTCAAAGGTGACTTTCTCTTTTCATATAACTGTATGTTAGTTGTACAAAATAGTGGGTTTCATTGAGATATTTTCCCTCATGCATTTAATGTATATAATCGCATTTACCACCTCATTACTTCTCTCATCCCCTCCCTGCTCCCTCTTCTCTAAGCTCTCTTCTTTAATAGTCTCCATAATTGATATTTTAAATCCACAAAGGGAGTAGTGGGGATATTAGACAAAAAAAGGTTAAATTAAAGAAAACGGGGGCAACAATAACAAAACTCAATAGCCCCAATTCTCCAGCTTTCATCAGTCTACTTATCTTGCACATGCAATGTATGGCTCCATATCAAGCAGTATGTGATCGTTCTTGTTCTGCATCATAAGCTAGGAGGTAAGGAGATAATATCCTAAAGATCTAGGTTCTGCCCCTTTGGTAGAATCTATCTTAAGTCTATTCACTGCCCTCTGGATGTCACCTTCCTAGACACTCCACATGGGGTCAAACTGCACTTTCAGATTAATGGCTATCTTCTCTCTGACCGGTCTGTAATGTTTGGCTCCTTAAACAGTTGTAGCAACCTAGGGTAAAATTTGGGGCACTAGTGCACTGATCTATCAGAAAGATCACTCTCTAACTACAGTGGAGAATAGAGAAGGAAAACTTTCAGCCGACTTTCCTCTGTGCCTCTTATTGAGAATCACCATTAAGTGTCAGGTTCCAGGCATATGCTGAGCCTCAATTTTCTCTGTTAAAACGGAACCAAAATATTCAACACATAAAATTGACTAGTACCGAGAGAAAAATGCCTTAGACTTCATGATAAACACAAAGAAGGATTAGCCACCATTCCTGCCTTCCTTACGAACCTACCGCCCAAATATCAGTACATTTGGAATGTAAGAATAAGGAATCCATAAAGATGGAAAGAGCTAATAAATGCTATGTGCCTTCAAAAGAAAAAGTGCAAAGGATAGACAGAATTACAAACTGTGTGTGAATTTCCCTTGTTTTAATTTTATTTTATTTTTTCAAAATTCAAGTAGGCCATTTCTGTCCAGCATAATAATATGGTACTTTGGTTTTCTCCTTAGACACTCGGTAGCCTTTACTGTCTTTGTCCCACACAACATTAGCACTTAATTATATCCCATCTTGCAATAATTAGGTGTCCTTATAAGCATGCCTGTTTACTCACTTGCACTGTTCTGATCCTTTAATCTCTCCTGAATATTAGTTTTTTAATGCTATTAAGAGCCACAGTTTAACAACTTTATTACAAAATAAAATTGCAAGAATACTTTCAAGAAGAGTCAGTATGGGGCAGCCTGAAAAATTTGCACTGAACCAGACCTGGTGGTGCATACCTGTAATTCTAGCAAGCTGGAGGCTGAGGTAGGACCATCATGAGTTGAGACCAGCCTTGGCTACATAGCAAGGAACTATCTCAAACCCTTCTGCTTAGAAGAAAATTCTTCATAGTTAAAAATACTTGTCAGGGACCATTTGCCCTAATAATTACAGAAGGTCATCAAAGGCCTTTGACTTAGAATGTTTAACAGAGCCAGCTAGGACTTTTTGACTCTAGGAAGCTTGCAGAGATAAGGAGGCCATTGCCTCAAGGATGTTTACAGAGATTCCCCTCTTCCTTAGTTCATATCCACAAAAGAATGTTTCTGTTTACACAGGTGTGCTAGTTAGCTAACTAGGTGTTTATTACCCCCAGTTCCTGCTCTCTGCCTCGACCCCCACCTAAAACCCAGGTCCCCATTTCGGGGCTATATATACTGGTGTCATTCCTTAATAAAGTGAGACCTTGACAAGAGAGATTTCGCTTGGTCTCCTTCTTTTCTCTCGCCCATGATTTTCAGGTAGGAGCCTCTTCGGACCCTGAATAACTGGACCCGCGGGTCGGGTTCAAATACTAAAATCATTAACTTCATAGGTAGAAGCATACAGGGATGTTTCTCTTCCCACTCACTATCTCTGGAGCGATATGGATAACTCTCTCACCCTCACCAGGGAGCTGCCATTGGGCCCTACATTGGTTTCAGGTAGAGTTTGGAATCCCCAGAGATGGTGGTTAACACTATAATCTCAGCTCAACTCTGGAGGCATGTGGGGGTGAGTGGAGTTTAGCCTGAGCTAACAGGATTGTGTCTCTGACAAATGTGAAACAAAAACACTACAGACAGGCAAGTCATTTTTAGGGAAGAGAGAAATCTCCTGTTCTGCTATTAACATCTTCCGGAACGGGAGACGAAGCTGGCTCTGATCTGTTCACACAGTCTACACAGCTCATTGCAATGACTGGAGCTCCAGGCCACAGCTCAACTCGCTGGGCTGAAAAACCATCAAAAACACCTAACAGGTAGGTGTCCCTGAATCAGGTATAATCCTCTGGGTAAGATAAAGAATCATAACATCATCTAAATAACAGGCTTACTGTGACATGACAGACACATATGCCATAAATGCCAACTAACATTATTACCTGTTTATATTCATGAAATACAATTATATAAAAATGTACTTGTTTCTGCACTGTCAAAAATTACCTTGTATTTTATTGGATGACATAATAACATATTCCAACTAAATATATATATATTTAAAAAGGTTTTATGAACATTGTGCAGTACTAATCAAATGTTTAGTAACGACAGCACGTGCATTGAGATAGTAGGGTCCTTGGATGTTGTTATGCACTAGGTTTCTATCAACACTAAGATACGGCAGATAAAGCTAGGTGGGTTTATCATCCAAGGACTTGGGAGGCTAAGGCGGGAGAACCCAAAGCTTGAATGCAGCTACTTACTGATCTGTGGTCTAGCCTGGGATATTATAGGAATGGATTGACTTGGAAAGCAATTAGAGGGAGGGAGGAAAGGAAAGAGGGAGGGAAGCCAAAATGGAGAAAAGGAGGGAGGAAAGAAACAAAGAGAAACTAAAAAAAAAAAATTGTATCATCTGAAACCCATATGTGAACTGATCCTAAACACACTATAAATTAAGTGATAACAAATTTAAATTTTACTTCTCTGCAACAAATTTATGTTCTATTTCTTTCTCAAGAGGTTATGAGGCTATAATGTGACCTCAGCTCTGGATTTTCAAAATTCCTCTTAAATATGCTTTTCTAGCATCATAGAAAGCATAAGTGGTTCAGAACATAAGGAAAAAGTAAAATCCAGCAAGAACCATTCCAGCCAGTGCTGGCTGCTGCCTGAGTTTCCTGAGCACTCTGTTCCACGCTTGTCTTCATAAATGCAGCAGCATAAACAAAACAGGGCATACACAGGGCAATGCCATCCGTTAATGACGATTCTGAAGCCTTTTCTCGAAGAGAAATGTATTTTCTGGTTGATCGAGGGCAGTTAATTTAGGGCCATTTCAGAGCCGATCGAATTATTTCAACTTCTTATTTAATAATTGTAGGAAAATTTAAAAACTGAAATATCCCATTTGAAATTCTTATAAAACAAGCCATTTGAAATAATTAAACATTATTGGCTTTAGGGGAATAATTTGAGCATGTCTTGAGTTGCAACACTTTATCGATTTTTCTACTATTAAACATAAAAATTAGAGAAACAAAAAAATTGAAACTAAGAAAACACCAGGCTACATATTTTACATGAATGCCACAAATGGAAGTGATAAAGACAAGTCTATAAAAAAAAGCCAAACAATAGGAATAAAACTCGCAAGATATTGTTATCTTCATTCAAACTACCAGTTCCCTTAATGGAAATTAAGTTTATAGGCTTAAAGGAAGTATTAACAATTTTCCCTTCAGATATAAAGAGAATGGTATTACAATGTGAGGAATGGGAGATTAGTGGATGCAAATTAATTGGCTTCTTTCTAATGAATAAAAATAAAGATTTCACAGACATAAAAATATGAGCACATGACTTTCATTCCACACTGTAGAAAAAAAAAATAAAACAGAGAGGACCAATGAACGAATCTTGCAGAATACTCAGACCATTTTGCCCTATATTATCCATACAACTACTTGGCAGCTGCAACCTTATTCAAAAATGAATATACTAAGTTGAAAAGAAATCAAAACCAAAAACAAACCCACAGTTACATGAAAATTTTATATTGAGATATTTGGACTCAATCTGAAATAATTTTTTAGCACTGAAAATTAGTCTAGATAGGTTGAACCTTGTCAAATGTTGAAATTCACTCATTTATTTGGCAAACACATGAGTGGTACTTATAGATCTGGCAGCATTCCAGTTCCATACATACTGTATAACATACGGCATGTATGTGACCTGCAACAATGTAGAACTATGAGACACTAACATGTGACCACTCTGTCTCTGCATGCATTGTGATACATACCTACTTGCACACATTTTAAATAAATATGTCAATAATATTTTTCTTTGATCGCACATTGACGAGGTACAGTTTGGCAATTTTCAACGGGATAAAACATATTAAGATGTAGCTTTAGCAGTTGCCTTCTCCCTATTTGTAATGTACCCTGACAGAAAAATTCCCAACGAAACGTATGCTTCGCATTATGTTTCTGTGAGTCATTCCTCCCTTGGACTGGTGATGAATAAAGACCACAGGCTGTATATTCATGAAACCTGCATGCTGATAGCCAGGTTCTCACACTGTTCAAGGACTGCCTCTGATGCTTTAAGCATACTCCTGAAATGCGTCTGTCAAATAACAGCCATCAGAAAGACGTCAGTCCCAACACTGAAACTACTAAACACCAACAGTACAAAAAACGATGTTTTTTTTTTTTTTCCTTTCTACTAAAAGTAAGTGTTCAGCGAATTTCACTGCCTTAATCATGAGGAAAGTGTGGCCACTATGCACTGCAAAGCCTGCTAATGCACTTGTCACTGTGTGAAGATCTCACTTGTTATTAGCTTTTGCTGGCCAATTTGGTACAGTAGAACGAGACAGTGGCACCTCTACAAATGCTATTTGAAATGTATTCATGTCCCCAAGCTAGCTGAGCTGGATCTTAGGAGTAGGGAGCCTGGAGAATAGCTTTCGAATCATTCAGAAGCCCCAACAGTGTCTTCTGTGTCTGTTGGACCACTGAGTTTGTGACAAAGGCATTAGAGAACTAGGGTGCATGTGTGAGGGATGAATGAATATAGCCTCATTTTGATGGCTCTGATCAACATTGCAAAGAAGTTCTGGGCAAGTGGCAAGGTATGCTTGAAGACAATGGTAACTAGATTCTCAGAATGACGAGGTTTACTCCCTGCAAACCCACTTCTGGCTGAGGAAGATACATCCCCCTGCTATATGAAAAATTGGAATTTTTTGTTCCATAAGATAGCATTTCAATTAATTTAACTCACTCTCTCACACAGAGGCATCCGCAATAATCTGTCAAGTGCTGGCATACTTTTTCTTAGAATGCATGGCTTCTATCATAAACAGGCACCAAAAGCAATCAAAACACAATCGTATTTTCAACATTTAAATGAGGGGTCTGTGATCCAAAGCTTATGTTCAAGGCTTCAGGGAAAGGAGAAAAAATTCTACAGAAGTTTAAAAAGATATTCTGTGTAATACCAATTCATTAAGCAATTTTGAAAGGGTCAAATCTTATTTTGCTTAAGGGTTATCTGATACTGAAATTACTGGAGTTGTATAAAATATGCACTCTCTCCCTGCTCATTTTCTGAATGAATAAATATGAGGCCAATTTTATACAGATTCGTTTCAACTTGAACTAAGAATTGTGTACTGCATGCCTAGAATAATGTTTGTTTCATGGGGATACATAGAAAAAGAATGCAAAAGAAAACATTAAATCACTTGCTAATTATAATTAATTCATGGAGAGTGGAGATTCATTTGTTTTTGCTAAAGTATATAAAATAGTATGCACATGGAGGCCTAAAGTGCAATTAGATGACTATTTGATCATATAAGGTCTGTTGTTATTTGCTGAATAACTTAAGGATACAAACCACATTTTTAAAGTATAAGTTGATATATGCAGAAACACATAGGACTCACCAGAAACTGAATCTTTTGTTAGTATTTCTTTGACTTTGAAAGATGCACGTGGACTATTTTCAGCAAATTTGAAATCATTAACAGAAAAAAAAAAAACAGAAACTAATTTGCCAAAAAATGATATGTATCAGAACATTCTGGAACATCTCACTTGTTCTTGAGAGGCTAGTAAAAGTGAGGTTTAAATTTCATAATTCAGAGATGTATTAATTAACTAATTTAATTAATTTTTTAACGAGGACAGATGGGCAACTAGACAATGAACAACATTTAATCACATGAAGAGGTTGGTCCATCTCTATGGCATCTTCTGCTTATACCTGTGTTCTCTAAGATAATACTAATCATATTTAAACTATGTTCACGAATAGACAATGTAGTGAAATGTCACCCACTTTATCCTGAAAGGAATGTCTAGCGTGTTTAGTCTCTGCGTAGTACATATTCCTACCACTTATAAAGGGTAATTCCAGCGGGTCAGGTAAGGGAGGAAGTTAGTAGGTTGCCTGAAATGGTGTGCCCAAGAACTACTTTCCAGGGTGAAACAAGGCAGCGAGAGCAGGACCCTAAAGTATAGACTCCCCTCAACATCTAATAGACTGCTAGGAAAATTAAAAATCAAGGAAGAAAGAAGTGTACCAAATAAGCGTGATGCCTTCAGTTTTCAAATAATTCATTTTCTAAGCAGACAGAGATAAGGGCTATTGTATGATAAATCTCATAAGGAGAATTATAGAACTTTCCACATTAAAAAAAAAAACTAATAGGATCAATAGGCCTGTCTATTTCTTGCACACAGACTTCTGAAGCAGGTATATTGGTTTTATAAGCACTTACTTTACAATAACAATTTACTAACAGCTGTAAGTGATTCCCATCTGCATATGAACAGAGACTCCCAGGAGATTTAACTTATCAACACATCTTTAGCCATTCCTGTATTTTGTAGCCAGCAGGGGTGAAAATGAAATGGTGTCTCTTTAAAATATAACTAATTTCTCCCTACTCACTCCCATATACCCATGTGTTTGCATATATACATGCATACTACACATCTTTCTCTCCATCATGTACACTGACGCAAAACAGACTATTAGATTTGGAAGGCATTTATGTGAAATATTTCAGGAAAAGAGGGTGGAGGAGGGGGTTGAGAAATGTTGAAAAAAATACCCATGTGCTTGCAGTATTTTGAAAACTAAAAAGCCCATATACCAAATGCCATATAGATATAATTATGCTCTCATACTTTCTAAAGCTGTAACCATTAAGCTGATCAAGCTGTTAGAATATTAAAATAAAAGGTTATGTTTTAAGTTTTTAAATACAAACAAGTGCATATTTTAATCGCCTTGCTGTCAGAATTAATGGCATCAATAAAAATTAGGAGGCGCTACTCAAAACTAATTTCAGAGTTAAAATTCTCGTGATGTAAGATGCTAGAAGAAGCTATGTGACTTTTGTTTCAAAGAAAGAAACAAAAATCGACCTGACTATTTACTGTGTTCATCTCACCAATGTGAACTGTACCCTTCAAAATATAAATTCTCCATTCGGAGTAAATATAACCATGCTTGAAACAAGAACCCAGCATGCTTACATTAAAAAAAAATTCCAGAAAAATCATTATATTAAGCAGCAAACAAATGCCTTCATCCCTTTTGCTACCCTTCCTCTAATTAATTAACAGATTGGCACAGTCTAAGAACTAAATTTATTTTCAATTAAAATAAGAAGCCCATATGTCACTATAATTTTTTGTTACTATTTCTAATGTGCAAAACAAAGGTTTGCTTTTAGCATTGAACATAGTAATCACAGCAAATCCCCTAATTTTCAATCACGGCAAGGATACTGGAGAGCTTTTCTACAGCAAGGTGCTACCTCAATGGCTAATCCTATTAGGAATGAGCCGTGCACTGAGACTAAATCCGCTGGGGAATTCAAGGAATCAAAGGCTTACTGCATACTCAGAAGGCAACGACTTTTGTAAAGGGCTCTATTATATGAGGAACAAAAGAATACCACTTGTGTACTTAAATATCATCTGCTTTTCCTTCCAAAATACTCCATTTTTAAGTAAAGATATGTGATTTAAATGTATTTAGAGTTCAGCTTTTGGCACGACTCTCAGTTTTGAGTAGAAGAGCCATCTGCGGGCCCCACGGCTCGCGCATAATGATATGCTTACAAGCTGCTTCCCTTTTCTGCACAATGTACCCTTTTCACTTTAACATACATTTTCCATAAATTTTTGAATAACAAATTGGGCTGTGGAAGTTTGTTGAAATGGGACAAGGAAAATGCCTGTAGGCTAGAAAACGGAGATTTAATTTTTTTTTCTCTGTGATAGGACTGGTGCCTTTGGGAAGTATTCACTCCACCTGCCTTGCCCTGCCCTGCCCTGCCCTGCCCTGCCCTGCCCTGCCCTGCCCTGCCCTGCCCTCTCTTGCCCCACCTCCCGTGTATCCCGAACTGTGATCCTTCAAAGCTGAGGAGGAAACTTCTCCCCTCCATAGGTTAGGTCCCTACATCAACTTGGGCAAAGAGCCCACATGCCCGCCATCCATTACACCTGCTGGGTGACAAACAGATGAGAGTCATCATGCAGACTCCCAACGTTTGATCTCCTGATTTCGCCAGATGTCCCCCATTTACATTCAAACATAACCACGGTCATTAATGCAACTTGCCCGGCTGGCATTTAATAGGGAGAAAAAGTTGAATTCTAATCTACAATTCTAAGTATGCAAAGCTTTCAGTGTATGAACACATAAGCTATTAAATATGTTGCAATGTGTATAACTCTATGGCTATTATCAGAGTTGATTCATTTTCAGAGAGGAGACTAACCCAGACAAAGCAAACATTAGCATATCTCAAAAAAAGGCATTTTCATGGCACAATCAGCTTCTGAATTTTGAGAATGAGGAACAAAATATACCTTAATTTTTATCTCTTACATGTTAAAACACAGTAAGAATAATTGTAGTTGCTGGATCTAAATCTAATAAATCAATATAATAATTAGTAAGCAACTAAACAAAGTCAAGGAGGTCATGAGCAAAAAGAAGGAGGAGGAGAAGGAGGGGAAGGGAAAGAGGAAGAGGAAGAAGGAAGAGGAGGAGGAAGAGGAGGAGG
>JAQHUG010000037.1:9643234-9737232 GCA_028555095.1 Dicrostonyx torquatus
AGGAGGAGGAGGAGGAGAAGAAGAAGAAGAAGAAGAAGAAGAAGAAGAAGAAGAAGAAGAAGAAGAAGAAGAAGAAGAAGAAGAAGAAGAAGAAGAAGAAGAAGAAGAAGAATCTATGTCCCTTCCTGACCCATCTTGCTACAAGACCAAGAGTATTGATAAGATTCAAGTAGGGAATTCAACAATTTCAGGCTTGGGTCTTATGGGAAAAAAGTTCCCAAGAGTGAGGTCTATGTATTTTAATGCTGAGACCAATTTTAAAACTTCAGTTTGGCAACTCTGGGCACTGCAAACCACAATTTAGCAGCATGGTTTGGGGAGATAGTCTTCCTTGTTACTCTTTTTTTAATTGCCTGAAGTGCTCGCAGACTACATACTTACTGCCTGACATTAGATATGTGGTTTACAGGAAATAAGCAAGACATGGGTTTGTATTCAGAGCGTTGGCATGTGACTCTAAGAGAATACATGAGATACCCAATGTTGTTACATTGAAAGACCTAAAGAGAGTGAAAAAGACTTAAGAAATACTTTCTAGGAATTTCAACTATTTCTCCCAGCTGACATAGTTTGGGAAGTGAGAAAGCTCTAGGTCAACCACAAACCCTCCCAACTTCTATGCCTAGAATTGGCTGTCAGAGACCTTCAGAAGAGAAGGTTGAATTTTAGCATTAAGAAAGTCATAATGACTGCCCTATTAACACTCATTTCATTCAGATCTTTTTCCTTTGTCTTCCTCTTCCATGACTGGAAGCATTTTCTCTATAGAGAGACCACCAATGATTAGAGTTCTGGACCCACCATTCTGTCATGATGATTCTGTTTTCATTCCATGCCTGATTTGTGAAACTATGCTATTCATTGACAAAAAAGCCACCACAACAAAACCTTATACTCTTGACTTTCTACCCACCTGACTTGAACTCTTGCCTCTCATGTTCCTTTGCTTTGAGGATCAAGAAGAAATAACTGACATATTGAAAATAAATTAATGAATCAAAAATCATTCAAACTGGACATACATCTATCCGTATTCTGAAATCTAAAATGTTCCCAAATCAGAATGTTTCTCAGCAACTTGACACCAAAAGTGAGGAATTTTACAACTTTGTAACTTTCCAATATGCAGTTAGCAAAATGGCTCAAAAATAACACTTCGACTTCTGTACAAGGTATATATGGAGAGTGAATAAATAAACCTTGTGTGTAGACTTGTTTCACTCTCAAATCATCTCCTGTGTAAGTAAACATTTCAAAAATGGGGGTAAGAAAAAGTCCAACAACAATAATATTTGTGACCCCGAGCTTTGCAGATGAAGAACATTTGGTCTGTATTATAGCAAGTTTCTCGTTTCAAAACCATCCTAATTGTTTTCTGTTTCCTTTTGGCCACACTGCTGTCCAGGTTTTATCTACTGGGGACCTTGAAGTTCAGCTTAGTCCAAGAGCAATTCATTTTATCTAAACCCAATCTACTGTTAACACTCCTGGAATTTATAAAATGTCTTCATTATCTCTCAAAAAGGACAGAAATCCAAATCTTCCTCAAGTCTTACATTCTAAATCAAATAGTAATGATAACAATCATAATGATAACAAAATATCACCAAAGCAAGTAGGGAAATGCTAGTGTTTCAATGTCAGGGTAAAGAAACCCAATGACCCTACTCAACAGAATTAGAATTCAACATCGAAATCCCTGCTTTAAGGCTTTGGTAACAGTGGCAAATATTAAATCAGGCTTAAAAATACGGAGTGCCATGACGCCACTTTTATTTCAGTCTTTTCTGTGGTTGTTCTGCACAGCCCTGCAATTTGGTAGCATCTACTAATGGGAAGTGAGCTGGGATTCTATTGACACTTTCATGACAAGTCATACTTCACCTTCCATTGTCCAGTCTTCTTAACTGTTCATTATCTCCACTGCTGTGCCTACGAGATAATGATACACTGCTTCTACCCCTGACTGTAACACAGTTTTGCTCCAGGGTTCTTTTTAATTGAAACACACTGGCCGTGTTATTTTTTTTTTTTTTGGTGCAAAAGTAAACACATTTAACACAAAAATTCGGTTTGCGTTAGCTTCCCCAGTAGGAAGTGTGCAAAGTCACCTGCTGCCGGAAAGATGGAGAATCCTTTTGAAACAATAGAGTTTATTCCTTCCTCTCTATTTTATTACCGTTTGTCATTTCTGGGGATGTGATAATCAATCGCTTCAATGAGATCACACTGCCGTGGGTGTTCTGACTGCTTCTCTGTGTGTCCCACACCCACTTAAAACTGTTTCACCAATGCTCAAACATTACCCACTGAATGCTTCTACTGAAAAGAGGAAGCCAAATAAATTATGGGTGTTAAACTATTTCACCCATTGTAATATTGTAAGTATTCACCAACTGGTCAAAAGGCCTGACTTCAGATTGTTGGTAGCTGAGCATGAACCAGGATGCTATGCTGGCATGGAAGCTGTTCTCAGTTTGAATGCAACCAAGCCAGTCATTTCTATGAACACTTTGTAACTAACACACACACACACACACACACGCATGCACGCATACACACACACACACACACACACACACACACACACACACACACACACATACTCTGTACATTAGGGGTACTGAGGAAGTAGGAAATGGAAACAAGATAACCTACTCTCCCAGAAAAACCAGATTTAGCTAAGGCATCTTTTACTAATAATTTCTCTATTGACATGTTGAGATTACACATATTCATTTTTTCATTTCAATAAAATTTATTTTTCATAAATTTCATGTTTCTTTTAATGTTGATTATTACTAACAGAAATTTTAAATATACACTATGACTCCTATTTGTTCTAGACATTTTATGCTTACATGGGTTTTTTTTCCTATAGGACGGCAGGGATGAGGACTAATTCTACAGTCAGGGTAGTAAAAGAATTCTAATCCTAAAAACATGATCAAAATACTTATAATAAAAATTATAGTATGTGTTTTTAGATATCTCCACAACACCTTGCCAAGATGAATTCCTTGACAAAATTGTCAAATAAATACATTTCTAGGCAGAAATATTCTGTTAGTTTATGAAAAAATAAGAAAAATAACCTCAACACTTCAATGATATCCAACCTTTTTTCAATGCTTACATAAAAGGCATCTTATCAAATCTCACATGTTACTGTTGTTAATTCCAACTCTGAAGTTCTCCAGGGCATGATCTATATATGTATGCATGTTTGTATATTTGCAAAATGTTCATATTATTTACTGTGAAGCATGCTTTTTATTACCTCCCTGAAGTGTAGCAAAAACAGCCAACATGGGAATTGTTAAGCGCAGTCCAGCATAGCACTAAGAGCCATGATCTCATGATGATATAAATAGGTGCAAGGGGACATTGTTATGCTGGTCCATTTTATACTCTTATTTTTACTATTATTTTGTTTAAATGAAGTGCAGTTGTTTTTGTAGTATATGTGTTTTACTAATAATGACAGATTCCAACTTTGATATTCTTGACTGCCATATATTAATATGCGGATGCTTGCAAATTTCTTAGCTCACAATACCCTTTGTGTGCTAGTGAAATTCTCGTAATGCCTTTAGGGCAAGAGAATTACCTAGTGATTCTGTTTAGTATGTGGCTGGGCTCAAATAACATAGTAGAGTTTAGGCAGAAGTTCCTCTCTATCTTTTGAGCAGTGAAAACATCGTCCTCATTTCCTCAGCCCAAGTTGTGATCTGTAAAATTGCATGGTTTTACGTGTTAGTGCCAATAGCTCTTTAAATATTTGTGTGTGTTAGTGAATTTTAATTACTAGAGCTTTAAAAGGACATAATTTGTGCTTCTGGTCAACTCTCTGCAACCTGACTTTCAGAATGGGCAGGTTAAACAACTGGCCAGTTCATGGATTATCTGTAAGATTTCTTTTATATACACCACTGTATCATGTTTTCAGGTCTTCAAACAGATTACATCTTCAGATGCAAACCACAGAAGTGTCTTGGCTCCATATTTTGCCGAATTTTCTGTTTCAAGCCATCCACATATCTCTCCAAAGGAGACCAAAGTATTAGTGTAATCATTATTTATTCTCATTCTCATAGAATTTTCAGATAAATCTTGTGAAATTCAGACAACAGAATAAATACAGTGATGCTGCTGTTTTAAGGATCTGTTTGGAGAAAGACACACAACCAACCACAGGCTTCACGAAACTGTTCAGATGGTTGCTCCTTTTCTGGTCTTCCCTAGACAGAATCCAGAAGCCACTTCTCCACTTCTCTTTCAGAACAAGAAATGAAAGGTAGAGTCAGCTGAAAAAACACCAACTTTTTATAGATGAGAGGTGTGAGACCAGGAGGCAAAACACTCTCCCTAAACAATTTAAAGATGGGCAAATACAGACTATCCTGACTTAGTGGAGCAGAAAGCTTTGAGGAAGGAGTGCTGGGGTTAGAATCCTTGAGGGATAGGAGATGAACTACTGGCCCAGTGTGAACAGTTCCAAGCCTTAACAATTTCAGGAGGACCCAAGTGGGATCATCCACATTTTTGTGAGTTTCACTGCAGAAATCCTGCCAATGCTTAAGGAAGCAAACTTCCCTATACTTCTGCCAGGGGACTGGAAGAGAGAAGCAATTCAAAACACACCCCACCAGCCTGTTGTTGGCAAGATCTGCCCTCAGGAGAAACCATTCAGCCAATGTTTTACCTGCAGAGAGTTTATCAGAAGTTGGTCCACCTGTGGGTAGAGAATCAGCCACTCCGGCTCCCTCTAGCCTTTCACACACGGGGAAGAAGGAGCCCCAAGGTCAGTTCCCTCCAGTCTGGCAGGAAAGCATCCCCAAGAAGCAAGTTTGAGTTCAAGCATACAAGACTAACTTTTCTCCCACTCCCCACTACAATCGCAAAAGGCCAGTTCCCTCAGTTTTGTATATCCAGCATGTCATACTGGCCTTTTCATCACAAAATTACAGAGTACAATAATAGTTGGAACATGTCAGAATGATCAGGCTAGGGTTTTTAAACACCATGACCAAATGTTTAAGGAATCTATAGGAAAAGTAGATGCTTGAAAATTAGTTGGATAATATAAGCAGAACTATTAAAAGCTAAAGAAGAACGTAAATGTAAAATTGTAAGAGAGGCCTAATATAACGTATCAGAAATGAAGACTGACATGGCGAAGAAAAGCACCTGACCCTTACTTGGAACAGAAATTTAAGGCCTGTGCAGTTAATAGTAAATATTTAACACGTGTGGTGTGTCTGCAAGTAGGACCTGAGATTATTTGAAGACATTGTGATTAAGAATTGTCCCGCATTAATGATAAACGCCAAGCCACTGGGAAGCTTAGGGAACAGCAAATAGAATGAATGGAAAACAATAAAAATGACTGAAGCTTAGATATGGGCATCCCATACTCAAATATCAGGACAAAAAAAAAAGGGGGATTAATTTAAAAACTCAGGAGTTGTGGTGTAGCTCAGTAAAGCATGACCTCACATGTGAAAGTCCTAGGATCGTTCCTCAGTAGCAAATATTTTTTAAATAGATAAGTATTAATGAACAAAGCCAGAGACTTTTAGTTATACACATAGATTCCAAGGTAAGAGTTACAGTTGACTTGTTTTTGAGACTTCATGTGTCCTACCTTGCTTTCTATTGCTGAGATAAAGCAGCAGGACCAAATAGCAACTTGGGGAGGAAAGGGATAACTTAAAGCTTACATCTGGGCTGAAGGAAAGTAAAGCAGGGACTCAGGAAGAAATGTGGAGGCAGGAACTGAACCAGAGACCATGAAGTGATGCGGCTTACTGACATGCTTTCCCGTGGATGCTCAACGTGCTTTCTAGATTGCCCAGATCACCTGCCCAGGACTTGACACTGCTGACAGATAATTGGGCCTTCCTCCATCAATCATCAATCAAGAAAATGCCCTACAAACTCACCTACAGACCAATTGAATGGAAGTATTTCAAACATTGAAGCTCCTTCTTCCCAAATGACCTTACATTTTGTCAAATTGGCAAAGAACTAACCAGCACACCTTCTAAACAAGATTGCAGGAGATTAAAATATAAAGCCTTGTGAGAGATAAACCCACAAACCTAGAATTCTACGCCCTGTGAAATTATCCACCAAAGTCAAAGAGAAATGAAAAGTTCATCAGATGAGCAAAATGTACGGTCCTCCCTTTCCAGGAACTGACTCGTAAGAAATTCTAACAAAAATTCAGCAGTGGGAAGTAAGCTGACATAGGTCAGAATCCAAGCTATATAAGGAGAGGATGCATTAGAATTGTTCTAACACAGAACAATTATGCAGAGTAATTCATCCACACAATTATACTGAGATGTATATATTGGTACACACAAACATATTTACATTTAAACACTGGGGTATTTTTGTTTGCATTTTTCATAAGATGTATACAGAACAGTGTTATTTGAAAGTGAACTTGGGTTAATTGTAAATGTATCTTTTATGTTCAGGGTAGCAACTACAAAAGAAAGTAGAACTGTCATATAACAAAGAAGATTAAAGAAATATAAAATGTTCAGTTAAAATTTCAAAAGGTAGAGAGAGTGAAGACAAATATGTAAAACAGCATTGGGAATGGTCCCCCAACTCATCAGTAGTTATCCTAAGTCAAAGGTCTAAATACACCAGCTGAAAGATAGATATTATTAGATTGCACCAGAAATGGAGAGGCAGTCGGGAGAAGTTAGTGAAAGCATGGTTGAGTTCAATAGTACACCCATCAGCTGATTTGATGGGGTTAACAAACTGCTTCATCCAATGAGAGTGGATTAGACATTATTTTACAAGTCCTGGTGCAATGTTCTCTATGACAGGCTACATTCTGGACCTTGAAGTATACCTGAACAAATTTAAAGCAATAGAAATCATATAATCAATTAACCTTGGATAGAAAAATTAAACTAAAAATCAATAATAGAGAGTTGACCAGAAAATTTGAAAATATTAAAGTTTATGGGATTTTTCATAATCTATTGGTAGAGTGAAATTTATAGCACTGACTGTTTATGTTAGAAAAGATGAGAACTGCACACGCAATCTATTGCCTTAGGAAAACCAAAAGAAGGATAAATAAATTCAAAATTAGCAGAAAAAAAGGAAAGATGGGATGTTGCAAATGAAATGGTTATCAATAGAGAAACTCAGCAAAATAAAATTGTTTCCTTGAAAAAAAATAACTAAAATCAATTAGCCTGTGGCCTTAATAATGAAGGAAAAGAAAGATTTCATACAAATTGCTAATATGAGAAAGGAAAAAAGGGACATCACTGTAGATCAAGTAGATCATGATATGAAGTTAAAAAGACAAAAACTACAGACACACAAGAGTTGGAAAGTCTGATTACCTGGAAGAAATGTACCATTTCTACTAAAGACAATTTGTCAAAACTCACAAGGAAAGAAACAAACAATTTGAACTGGCCTGCATGCATTTAAGAGAATAAATGACTAACTGTGGACCAGTTCTCCGGTGAATTCTACTAATCATTTAAGGGAAAATATATGCATTCCCTCCACAATCTCTTTAGGAAAATAAATGCAGATGGCATGTTTCTTGGCTTGCTTAAGGAGGTCAGCATTATCCTGATAACATAAAGCTGAGGAATCAACGAGAAAAGGGTCTGTCTTGGGGACAGTTCAGCAACAGAGCACCTGTCTCACATGCTTGAGGTGTTGTGTAAAAGGGAGCCACCCACACAAACAATGTGCACTCCCCCATGAAGCATTTACAGATCAGTTCAACGCTCGAGTGAGATTTATCCAGATTTAAAGACTATCATAATATCTGTAAATCAATGAATGAGTTGGATCCATCGCAGTCTAACGCGTGCTCAAACCACTCTAAGTGATTACTTTCAATAAAGAAGAATATAACTGACTTAAAATGAAGGACTGAGAGTATCAATGATTGGTTATACAAGCATTTAAAGCACTGAGGCTCTAGCCTGCAAGATAAGCAAAGAGCATGCTGTGTTCAATGGTTGGAAAAATTGGTAATTCTAACCCAACAGGAATGACTTGTGGAGGAAGTGTTCGTGAATAGGCACTGCCCGGCTCTTTACACATAATGGATGAGGGCTAAAACCAGGTTAAATGGAAGCACCAAATTAAATGGATTCAGGAGCAAGGGGGTGGCCCACGCAATCAGCCCGCCGAAGCACCTGCTCTAAAATTTCAACGTATTTATTCATGCCACAAATCACCCAAACACACGTGAGGCTCTGACTCTGCCGAGGATGTCACAACAACACTGCAACAAGTGGCGTGTGAACTCCTTAGCACAAAGCTATTAGAAAATCAATAGTTAATTTATCATCACGCCATATATTTGTGTCATAAAACCAAATGAAGACTATCACAAAAGCCACAGACGCTGGTGAACATGTTTCCCTCTTGGTCAAAGGTAACATGGTGTCAATCCTGAACCCTGACAAACTCACTGGAGAGTAACAGGAGAAAATGGGAAGTCACGTGTAATGAAGTGAGGGGCTTGGTGAGAGGCCTGGAACTGGGCTGAGATGTCAGGTGTGCAAAATAACATGTGCAGAACACAACCTGAAAGATAGCAGTGGACTGATCAGTTTTTCAAGTGTGTGTGTGTGTGTGTGTGTGTGTGTGTGTGTGTGTGTGGTATGCATGTACGTGCGTGTGTGTATACATGTGGAGTCTTGCTCTACCACTCTTCTTACTTCTTTGAGATGGTATTATTCATTGGACCTGAGGCTTGGTCTTTTGGTAGCTTGGCAACCAAGAAGCTTCCAGTACCTGCCTCTCTCTGCCATAAAATGCCGAGGTTGTAGGCACACATGCCCAAGCCTCATTTCCTAAATGGGTGCTGGGGATCCGAACTCAGGTCCTCATGTTTGTATAGCAAGTGCTGTTGCTGGTCTCGAACTCATAGAGCTCCACCAGCCTCTGCCTCTCAAGTGCTAGGATTAAAGGTGTGTGCCACCACTGCCCAGCCTTGCAAGTGCTCTTACTAACACTGAACTATTTCCATGGTTCTTCAGTGGGCATTTTAGATGGAGGAGAAGAAGGCATTGAGGAATTCTAATGAAAGATAGTAAACTGAGCTTTGAGATTATCAATAAATAAGACTTGAACTGGATATAAGAAGTTATAAAAATGATTATAAACTAATTTCCATGAGTTTCATAAGAAGGAAATATTTACTACAGAATAAAATGTCAGAAAACTCATGTGTTGGCTTACAATATAAGCTTTATGTTCTCAGTTTATATTATAACAACATCAACATAGCTGGGTAGTGAGGAAGAAATATTTTTGATGCTGGTGGTGATCTAGAAACCTAGGAATTAAGTCAACTTTAATTAAACTTCATTCTCTCTATGAGGATTAAAATATAACAAAAGCAATTCATTGTTTACCATGGAAAATTTTAGTTACTGCACACTTGGAATATTGTAGGAGATAGCGTTCTTTCAAAGGACCAAAGATCCCTTTAAGAGGCACTCCTCCAGGTGGAACAATGTTTAACTCCACCCGTGCTTCAAGCATAATTAAGTACCCGTAACACCATGAAAGTTTTATTAAATTACAGTGTTGGGAATGAAATGTAAATTTGTCTTCCAATATGGCATTAGCATTTCAACCGCTTTTAAAATCCTGAATCTCATTAATAGTAAAAGTTCAGAGGAGAAGGAAAGTTGGGTGCCCATAAACCTTAGCTCCATGCTACTTCCAGACATTCGCTACCTCCCTTGTTCTCTGTTTGCTCAGCACCCATGAACTGCAGAACTTATAACTGTGAAAGAAGAGGCAAAGTTGGGCGGAAAAGCAAAATATCATTTTTAGGCAAGCTTGATATCATATGACCAATGAGAGAAACAAATGGGTTTACCTGTCGGTTGGTTACACTACGAAACAATAATAACGTAAGCACAGAAAACACTGGCGATCCACTTAAATCCAAAAACCCAGACAAGACAGCAAATTCAGAAGCCCAAAGAGAAGGCAGCAAAAGGGTATACATGTCTCCTAATATGAGGTAAATAAAGGGATTTATTCAGGTTTTAGTGGATTCAGGAAATGAAATGAATATGATTATACTTGGCCTGCCACATGCAAAGAACATGGACTAAAATTAGAGAATTTAGTCACTTGGTGGGTGAGAGGCAGTGTACCTTAATGCAGAAGACCTTTCTTCATAGGACAGGAGAAAGCTACCTCACAACCCTTGTGCACCAATCTAAGAAAGTGTCGTGTCCATACAAATATTTTCATGGAACTCTTAAGTTTGATGACCTTTAAGTGACTGAAGATCAGCCCCATGGACTCATGGATGATGTAAAAAGAGTTTCCATTATGGATAACCTAAAGACTTTCGTAGAGGAAAAGGGTTAGGTGCACACCAGCCCCATGGTTTACTTTGTGATTCAGGTTGAAGTCTTAGAAAAAGAACTATATACTCCCAGGCAGATGGGAATTTTTTGAAATTATTTTTTCTCAACACACCATTTATTTCAAATGATAAGATTACAGCCTCAAGGAAAATCACACCTTTAAAATAAATCATTTGTCTTGGCTCTTCCCTGAGAGAGGTTGGGTTTTCCTGGAACGTTAACACTCCTTCTCAGAGAAGAAATCAAAACAAACGTGGCACAGGCAAAGATGACATTTGAATCCAAACAAAAGTTTGCCTTTTGCAATTTCTTTTCTTTTCTCCTTGATCATACAACCGGATGTGCTAAGAAAAAGTCTCAAGTTAGCGTTCCAATAGCTCTTTAAATAGTTCATATATATAAAATCCCCGATAGGAAGATTCACTCGCAAACTTTTGTCAATAGGATAAACACACCCTTTGAAAACTGCATTAGCTAGGGGTGGGAGGAGGGAAATGGACCAACAGAAAAACTTCAGGGGATGGGGCAGAGGCTTCTTAACTGAAAGATTCAGTGTTTCACATGAAAGACATTGCCATATGTCTCATGAGCCAAAACCACCTTTAGGCTGACAGACTTCCTCCCACAAAACTTTTGTCTATGATGTGTAAGCGCTGGTCCAATTAGAAGTTGCGTTGCTAATCGTTGACCAATTAACCTCTCCAGACGGTTTCATTCAGTGCAACTGCTCTGTCTACCTTATATTTACACTAGAGTTTGTCACATAGTTAATAAGTAGAGACATTGAATAATCTAGAATGTTCCATGAAGATACAATATGGGAAGTGCCTTGGATGTCTGAAGGTTGGATTTTGAACACCTGGAGCACTCTCTTGGATTACTTCAGTGGTCTCAGCAATGAGGCTGTCTAGGCGCTGTCTTGTCTAGCTATCATTCACACTACACTTTGTAACATGTACTTTTTGGGTTGAAACATTTCAGTGCTTGCATGCTATAACACCAGTAGGTATGCAGCCTTGTTTTACTGATGACGTCACCATGAGTACACATAGCGAGCATCTACTGCAGCCTGGGTTTCTTAAGAAAGTACTTTATCAGACTGAAGACAGTATCTCCACAAGAAGCCCAGTTGAAAAGACTCCCTTAGAATCTCATTAGCCAGGGAATATTAGCGGGAATCCCAGGAGAGGTCACTTGGCCACCTTCAAACAAACTCTGCCACCCATAACCATGACTCTTCAGAACCACGCTGAGTCTACTCTTTTTACCTCTTATAGGAGAGTCTTTTGATTTGCATATCTGGGCATCTCTCCTCCCCTCCCCTCCCCTCCTCTCCTTTCCCTTCCCTCCCTTCCCTTCCCATCTTAAAACATGTTTTCTGGGGCTCATGATTTTAACCAAGTTTCAACCTACCTGCTTAGCCCTTTAACTTACGATGGATATTCTATTAATTTGCCTACTGTTAGGAGCTTGCTTGGTTGATTTGGAGCGACACAGTATCTAGCCAAGTGTTTGTTCAGAACACAGTAACTGTCTGCCTTCCGTTGTCACACTTGTTTTGAGCAGCTAGCAGTGATGGTTTCAAGTTTTCCATTGTGTCCTGTATCCCAAGACTTTCACAGCCTCTCCCCTCACCACGAAACACATCTGTCAACATTCCTCCTGGGTCCTCTCTAGTAGGTAACTTTAGTTTAATCCTGCTCTATTCTGTTCAGAGTATTATTTTGACTAAAGAGATTGAAGGAAATTGCTCTGTTGCCTCTCCTAGAAAAGCAGTGATTATACCCCACAGCCTTCCCAGCACAGTATCTGACACAGTGGAGAAAATGCAAAAACAAAAACAAAAAAACCCAAAAAAACCAAAACCCAGTATTTTTGAAGTGATGAATTACTTCAATTCACTACACTTCTTCATTAAAAATCAAGTTGTCACTAACACACTGAGCACTTTGAAATCCAAATTTGAGCAGACACAGCAAAATTAGGGACAATTATCACAGTGTCCTAGGGCTTAATAATCACCCAATAAGTGTTAATGGTGAACATTATTGTTTACATTAAAAAATAATTCTTGTCTTAGAAAATTCTTTCCAACTTCCCATTATAAACTCAAAGTAATATTTTCACTTAACAACTTACTGAAATAAACACAGTTTTGATGTATATATAGTTATTCCCTCTGTGACCTTATAAGGCGAAATAATCCTATAAGGATGAGAAGACTCCCAATTAAGGAACCTGAGTGCATATTACTGTAACGAAAAGTAATTATGGGTAAAAATAAGTCACTTGTAAACTCTAGTATGTAGGGGCCAGATATTTTAAAGAAAAAGTAATGACAGACAGCCACTAATGTCCAAGCCATGATCATACATGAGACTCACGTCGGTTAATCAAAATGCCTGGAGGCACTGATCAGCCACATTTCTATAGTTCTATAGTCAAAGCCACACATATGGGTGGGTATTACTTATGGCTAAGCACTATTTACTCTACAAATAAATTACTATGTAGCTTCCATTGTTAGGGTCACATGGTAGCCTTATAGCTTAAAAGACTGAAATAACCATGCATTTATCTTGTCACTACAGGTACTTACAGTGTAATTACAAGGTCACCAGTTAGCACACAATTCCGCAGTTTCCACATTGTGGTTCTTAAACAACAAAAATGTACACTGTCTTTCCAGTGCCTTCCAGGGGCCTGCTCTGTGTACTACCGTCTCGCTTGACATGGGAAACGGATGCAACGATATTTTTAAAGGAAAACAAATCAAAACATATTCGTTGGGAAAAATCACTCACGTTGTCAGTCATCTGGCTCAGAGACTCCATCTTCTGGGATTTTTAAAAGTTTTTTTTTATTGTAATATCACCCCAAATTTAGACAATGACTCAAAAGAAAAGGTAACATAAAATGTCATTTTGTTTAGGAGTACCATTTTTTTTGTTTTTGTTTGTTTGTTTGTTTTTCGAGACAGGGTTTCTCTGTAGCTTTGGAGCCTGTCCTGGAACTAGCTCTTGTAGACCAAGCTGGCCTCGAACTCACAGAGATCCACCTGCCTCTGCTTCCCGAGTGCTGGGATTAAAGACGTGCGCCACCACCGCCCGGCTAGGAGTACCAATTTGATAATAGTTATTGACAGCAGAGAAGAATGAGAAGCAGCTCACATTCAAAGTTGTAGGTTTCCTGAACAAAACAGGACAAAATGGCATGGCATCCTCATCCCTGTCACACCCACCAAGTGTCATTCTCCTGAACTGCATATCTAAGTTCCTTTCTCTAGGCCTGTTAAACATGGTAACACTTCATACATAATCTGTGGTTGGCTGCATGCTAGATGACAGAACTAAATTAGGGGTTTCATTAAAGTCTTTTAAAAGTCTTCAAATCTTCCTTCCTTTATGTAGAGAAGCAGGTCATTGCTTTGGTAGTCAAGATTTGAACAACTCATTCCAAATTTATTATAAGTTACTATCATACAGAGAATAATAAAGAATTTTTTTTAATTACTTTAGATCATAAGAATGGGCTGATAGATATTCCATCAATGTTATGATTCCCTTGGATGGAGAAATGCTAAATGCTAACCCAAACAGATTTTAAAACCATAATTACTTGGTAAACAAGGGAGTCATAGCCAAATAATTATTCATGAGTACAGATTAAATTCTAAATTTTCCCCCTAAATTTCTTATTGAATTCTTCTATCTGTGGCAAAGTCACTAGGCATAACACCATCAAAATGCCGTTGCCTTCCCAATATGTCTTAAACAAGTGCAAACAAGCTGTATGGAGGGTTTTGATAGTGGGTATTTGTCCTTTCTCTAGTAAGGAGGCCTAGACAAGTTAGACAGCAAGGGTGGAGATACAGTAATAAAAGGTACAGAGCCTACCTATAATGTGTTCCTTTTTATCTTAAAAGTCCAATGATTGTGTATATGCCAAGATGAGCTAAAATGCTTACAGGATATTCAATAAGGCCCAAAGAACAGAAGATAGTGATAACTGTAAATTGTCCTTATCTTTCTCTTACTTTTTCTTCTCTTTTAATAAAAAAGGGCCTCATATATTCCAAATTAGCCTCTAATTCGCTATGTAGCTGGGGATAACCCCGAAACTATAATCCTCCTCTCTCTACCTCCCAAGCTGCTTTTTCAATATGACTTACAAAAATATATTCACCTATTAGAAGTCATGTAAGAACTAAGAAAACACAAAATAGTAGAGAAAATGAAAATAAAGCATGCAGAAATTAAAACACTGTTTGATCAAACCATTTGAAACGGTTTGGTGGCAGAGTGCTAGGGACGTGGACAGCTTTGCAGAAATAGGGTGGCAAGCAGAAGAAACCTGCTTCAGCCAGCTGGCTGTGGAGATGCATGGAGGAAACTGTGAATGGGACACTCTTGTTGACCTTGTAGTTGTTGGAACTAAGAAAAATGTCTATTATTAGTGGTGTACTGACCCATAGGATCTGGCCAGTAAATGATTCACCCCGTGTTTATTCCTCACTTTCCTAAGCATGCATTTCAATGACTGCTCCCATTCTGTTCTTTCATACTAATTTTCAGTCAGGGAGAAGCACCGTACCTTTAAGTTTTAAATATAAAAAATGACACTGATTAACCTTTAAAATGGTGCCATTTAATCAAAGCAAGTAGATCTTTAATGGGTTTTAAATGGACTAATAAATCACATGGGTTTTTTTCTCTAACATGAAAATAAACGAAATATTTTTTGGGGGCTAAAATGTACATTTTCCTTCTCAGAGTGTTTGCATACATGCAGATGTGGAGAGAGCTGACGATGGCTCTAAGTGAGCACTTTCCTTCTGTCCCAGCATGGTCTTAATTTGTCTCTTTTTTCTTTGCCTGCTTGGGAGCAAGACTCCCAGTTACACTGGTAACATTTCAGCAACCTTGACAGCTTCTGAGACTAGGTCTAAGAACACACATGAGTATCATGTAGAAGGCTATTGATCTCCCCCTCCAGGAGAAAGTGACCAGAGAAAAATGAGTATGTTTTCCGCACGTCCCCCTGCCATTACTAATTCTCCTCAGGCACAAACGAAGAACGGAGCAACTCTTAATCTCTGAAAACATAGGTTGGACTCCCTGTGTTCAGCGCTGAGTGTTTGGACAAATAGCCCATTGGTTTTCCTGAAGACACACATACGTGGGCTCTCTGGGGATGGGCAGGTTTCTCTATGATAGCACACGGTAGCTTACCTTATGCCTGGTTTAGTATTGGTTCATACAAACCAGCTGGCTGAATGATCTGGATAAAAACGTGTAAGCCTGATTATTCGGAACTGATCTACTTGTTTTGACCACACACTGACCTAGGCACAGAATAAAGTGCCAGTCGCGGTAAACTGAGGCTCAGCTCTGGACAGCCTTCACTGGACTGAGTCAGGGAGGTGCCAGAGAGGCTCTACAGATTGGAAGAGTGAGGAAGGGACAGACAGCTAATTAATGTCTAGGGAGCAATCAACTCTGGAGCCAGCATTTAACAACAGTTTCTCGTATCTGGTGCTTGTGCTATGTTAAGCACTTCAGCTGAAAATCTGACAAGCACTACTTCACTTTATTCAATGACTCAATTAGGTTTAGATGATTGATGTTGCAATTCTACAGATGTGGAAAGTGAAATCCAGAATGATTGCAGAACTTGTCCAAGGTCACAAGGCTATTCTGAGTGTAAAAGGTTCCTACTATAGTACCTTGGGGAATGTCCCCCTGCCACTTCATCGCCACCAATGAAATCTCTATCAAAATGACCCTTTTCTGTAGTGCGAGGGAACACACGCCTTCTTTCTTATAAGAGGAAGCAGCCTGTCTTGATCACACAGCATCCGGTTTTTGTTTTTGTTTTTTTCCTAAATTACTTGTCTTCTTGATCTAAACCCTCCCTTCTGGTGTCGCTTTCCCATCAGGCTTTGACAGTGCTCAAACCCATGCCAGCGTTATCCCTGTTCTCCATCACTTTTGAACAAAAGCGTTGCATCGCTTTGTCCTTGTCCACTTCAGCTCTTGCTCCACTTTAGGAAATTCCCCCTCCCCTCCATGCAGTAGCTGCTTTTATTTATTTATTTATTGAGTTACCTAAAACAGGACAAACAACAGGGACACATTTTGTCATAACCTGTGGCTTCTGACTCCAGTGACCACCTGTTGAAACAATACACACTTGTCTTCTGAAATTCTGAAATCCCTTGCTGGTTCTCCATTCCTTAGAAGGCTGCTACTCCAGTGACTCTTTGTTGAAAGGCTTCAGGAGTCTTGCTGACAATGTGCTCCATTGCTGTCTTTCTTCCCTGTTAAATCACCGGGGGTGATAGTTCAGGCTTATCTTTTACCCACGGATGATTACTATCCCTAAATTGCCAACCGAGGTTTCTCATTTGCAAATCAGAACTGTACAGTTTTTTGTGCATTCAGCATCATGGCCATGCGGATACATATTGTAAACTAGATCTTAGCACAGCTTAGCCTGTGCTCAATATAGTCTTTCTACTTTTTCTAATTTGAAAACAATTGTTTTCATTCATGTCAGCCAAAATTCTGAAATGCTTGATTCTTCAATCTTCACTACACTCTTTTTTTTTTCTACCAAATACTTCTTTAAAGTTCCAAGAATTCTCTGATAGTCTCATCCCAAGGCAGGCATTTGTCATATGTGATAGTCTAGACCTCTATACACTGTCCTGTATTCGCCTCTTCTGTGAGTCCCTTAGAGTGGTATTTCTAAAATACCTATCTGATCGTACCTTACATCTACATAATTCCTTCCTGATAAGCCCTTTCGCACTTTCCTTATCCAGTTATTTAAGGTTTGGTTAGAACTGCTCTTGTGAAGTCAGTGACTGCAATGTGTTTGTCATTCCTGGATTCTAGCACAATCTACGGTGCTTTGCATGGTGTTTTCTTACCCAACTCGGTATAATGGACAACCCTACTACTTCTTTGCACATCGAATAGCATTTACAGCCAAGCAAAACTATGTTTTATCTCAATAACTCACATAGAAAAGACTTGTCTTTTTATTGAGATAAGCCTCCGGTCCCACCAAATATAAGAGAGTCCATACTTGCTTGACTTTATGTTCAAAGTGTAAGTAGATTTTCGCCATTATCCTTCATACATCATTTTACCTCTCTGTGGTCCTATTGCTCACAAGCCATTGAATTCAAAGGCAATATTTTCACTCATTTTACTCTTTCTATCATCACCACAGGACCACCCACCCAGTAAGAATTTAATAAAGGATATTGAACTAAAAGTGGCATTCAATGGATAAGAACCTTTAGTATTAAGATCAAGCAAATTAGCATGTGATCTACATTATTTTGAAAACCATCAGTAGGATTTACAGGCCCTTTAGCCATAGAACAAACAAGATTTATATTGCAGATCAGTTAACTTAGGAACACATATTTCCTGACACTGTGCTAGACAATTGGAAAGTCCTTAAATGCGGAATTTATCTCTGTTTGATCTAGATACTTCATGTACAAACTGAGATGAAAAAAAGTGTTCTCCAGAATCCCACTACTTTGTAAATATCTCTTCTTAAGGAGGGCATAATTAACCATACAGGGCAGACAAATAGGAGAGGATAGGATGAATGTCACTAAATAGCTGAATTACCCTAAAGTTCAAACAAACAAACAAACCTGGTTTGCTGTAAATAAGTAGAGGTAGCTGTTTAAACAAAGGGAAGAACATGTCTTCAGACAGTTGAGGCTTCTCAGTGAGAACTCTAACAACTCCCCCCCCCCAAATTGTCATGGGAAACTGTCATTTGGCTAGGAAATATATGTCTTTAAATAGATATCAAAGGCACCTCTCTACATCCTACAATGTGTCTTCAAATCAAGTACACAATTATTTTATTTGTGGTTCTGACACCCTGACCACTATATATAAAAACTTTGTCTTTGAATGTGCAGATCCTGAATATTTATATACCTTTTAAGTCGATGTAGTTTATTGAAGAAAGAACACAGCTCAGTCACATCTATTAAATATTAAGTATTTTGCTGGTAATGCAGAACAGGTACACAGGCCTGTGATCATGGTCTCTAGAGATAGGTCTGGTTGCTCACTCCCCCAACTATTTGGTTGCAAAGGAGATTAAAAATAAAAGAAAACAAAGCAAGCCAAACCTCTGCTAACAGAAAACTGGCTTAACTAACACATCGAACAGTAATGTGGTGTTAAAATGAAATGTGTTTGAAGTTGCATATTACATCCAAAAGAGCACTGCCATAATTCATAGTGATTAATGTTAATGTCAAAAATATTAAAGAAAGTAATAATGATTTGTATCTTCATGTAATGGGCTATCCTTTCTTTGATCTTTTATTCTCTTTGATCAATGAAATTAAGGGGCAATAAATTTCAAACCAATAAAGAGGAATTCATCTTCACCCAGCACATTGGTCAGCCTGTGGGAATAACTGCCATGGGAGGTCAGAGAGACAAATGCTAAGGCTGGTGTTAAAAAGGGATCAGATCATTTTACGACCATTAATAACGTTTGTCATGCTGCAAGCTCACACACAGATAAGGGGAATCCAGCTATCCTTCTGGGAAGAGACTAATTACCTTCTGGGTCACAAAGACTCTGCTTGGCCAGCACACAGTGTTGGTGACTGTTACCCTTTCAGAAGGGATTGTGGCTATGGATATTTACAAAGAACCAGGTTGTGAAGTCCCTCAAACTAGAAGACCTGTATATCTAGGCAGAGGAACCGTTAAGCACTCAGTGAAATGAAAATATTTCTTTGAAAATCCTAGGCTCTTTTGTTTACAAGAAACAAAAATACAAACAAAATCAAGCATGCTTTTCAACTTAACTGTCAAAATGTTATAGTTTCCCTAATTATCCCATGAGTAATCTATGTGAGTCTCTTCATAGATTGTCTATTACATGATTGGACGCTTGGTAGGCAGGGTACAAGTGAGTCATTTGCCCAGCCAGATGAGTCAGCCTAGGCATATTTCCCCAGCTGTCTCTCAACAGTAGCTGACTCTGGTTCAAGCACTCTGTTTCTCAAGGCTTTTGTGCCTGCTGGAGATTTCTGAATAGTGGTATAAATTGGGGTTTGGTAGACATATCTGGATTACCAAAGGTTTTACACAAGCAATCTTTTCTGTTCTGAGCACACCCTCCTAACAAGATCCTTATGATCTTAAGGATAAGTGTCTGTAACTGCTAAACAGGCAATACTTCGGGAAAATATGTCCACAAGGTGCTACCTGTGTCATCATTTCCATGCCACAGCCAAGGAACTGTATCCTGTTCCCATGGTCCATCATCACCTACACTCATGCGGCAAATTTGTTCCTTGTGTCTTCCTCTTTTTCTAGCAAATGCCGGACGTGTCGTGGAAGACAGAACACATTTATTAGCGTCTAACAACCTACGGGTTACGGAAAACTGGCCACGATGTTGCTAAATCATGCCATTCACAGCTCTCAGCGGCAGGATCTCATGAGCCTCTAATAGACTTATAATAAACAAACACATTTACCTTCATAAAACCGCAGGGGTAATGCTCAGGTTGGCTGTGGTGGGAAAACCCTCGCCATCCTCACTAATTTATTTCGAAGACTCCGTAGTTAGGCTCCATACATTTACATACTGGTAACTACAACAAGGCAGGAATAATAACTGTGGCAAGCAGCTAATAACACCAACTCTTACTAACGGCCATTGCTCTTTGAATAGTAACACATCTGGGCATTTAAAGAAGTGCCAAAAAGAAATGATTTTCCATAGCCACATTCAGACACCAAGACCATAATGTTTAGATATGGTTTAAATAAATATTTATAGTATCAAGTCACTGTCTTACATATCTGTTAGTGTGTATTTTTCCAGGAACTTCCCTGGTATCTCACTCCTTCTCTGATAAATCTTTTATGGGTTTCTGTGTTCCCGACCCTAATCCTGCAGCTGATTGATGCCACAATGCCAGTTTAGAGCTAAGACACCTGACAGCCATCCCATCCGGGGACAAGTGCTGTAGCCTCCCAGCAACCACTTACAGCTCGTGCAAAAGAGTTAACCTCAAGGTTAAGATGTAAGAACCATTCTGAGCACTGATTCTTTTAGGGAGAAAGGCCTGGGCTGATAATGGAAATTAGGGCTCATCATCATTTAAAGAAGGAAGAATACTTTAGATCCCTGCCTTGCTCGAGTTCACAAAAGAATGGGGTGAGAAGAATGGAAGACAATGAGTCCTCCAAGATCGTGGTGTCGTGTGGCACCAAAAGGTTTCCACTTTTAATATTGTTAAAAGAGCAGCATGCGTGAAGATTTGTAGCTAAATACTTCTGCCAAACCAGAACCAGGGTCCTTACACGCTGAGGTGAAACTTGTTAAGTACTAGAAATAAGAGATTAGTAGAGTCCAGTCTGAGTACCAGACCCCTCAGCAAATGCGCAAAGCGGGGCCATGCTTCCCAACAGAGCTCCCACAGGATGTGTGTGGGTGAGGCATTAACTGAAGTGAGCACTTGCGCTTTGCACTGCTCATTTATGCTAATACAATTTTAACATATTTCCCCGGAATATTCATTTCAGAACCTCCAGTTCCTTTGGCTAGAGATATGCTTTGAGAAAGGATAAATCCTTAAAGGGAAATAAATTCTACAAGTGCTGATGTGCGGCTTCACACATCACAGGAGCACAGCTGTTTTGGGCAGCACCAAATCAAAATTCAATGCTGCCTCAACCTTCTATTTTTGTAATAGATATTGCATTTATGTTCTGTTTCGTTTCCATTTGCTCCCACAACCCAGGCTGAAAAATGAACTGCCACCCTACCAGTGACGTTCGACAGGAACCATGCTAGTCTCAGATAGACAGGATGCTACCAGCAGTGCATTTCTGTGAGCATGGGGGCCAAAGTTGAATCCAGCAGCGCTAAGGGCAGACGTCTGACAGTCTGGGTTGCTCACCCGACTTACTCCCAGAAGACACCATATCAGCCTCTGGACTCTGAGCCCTGACAAGGAAACTTGAAGTTGGGCAATTCAAGATTCCTCCCTAGCGCGAGCTCTTCTCTGGTGCCCTTCCATTTGTCCAGAAGTTTCTACTTGACTCATGACTGGAGGCATCAACTCCCTCTCCTAGGAATATACAGTTCTAATATAAAGCAGCGCTGGACATATTAAGCTTGTCAACGGGGTCGGCAGATAATCTCCCATCCTAACATGCTGTTGATTTGATGGTATAAAGATTTAGAGTATTTAAGAAAGCCTCACCCACAGCACCAAGTTCCGCCCCCACTTCATCACTATGTCCCCGTCTCCTGATGTCTTTATTTCCTCCTAAATTTTCTGCAGCTAGATGTGGGCTTCCCTTCTATAGACAGCAAAGACAGAAAGCAGATTATCAACTAAAAGCTGAATAAGCTAACCCCGCGGGGATTCCCCAGCTGTTTTTCTGAAGGTGTCCACACTGATTTTTATAAGCTTCATCATCTTTCACAGCTACTCTCAACAATATCTACAGGCAGAAAAGCAAACTCTAAGTTGCAAACTTAGAATTCTGTAATGTGTTAAAAGCAAAGGCCCAAATCCTGAAGATTATTCTGGTAGTGGTTGTCTCTGCTCTGCTCTTTAGAGACAACCTAGCCTGTCACCAGGACTTTTATAATTTCTCTGATAAGAAAAGTCCTTAAGTGACTTGTCATTAGCAAAAATGCATTCTCCAATAATCAAAATGTGTAGACCAAGATAGTAATCGAAATTCAGAAGTTCATTAAAAGTTAAGTCACTGTATCGCTCCTTCCTCAGCTGAATTCAAACTGAAAATGGTCAGCAAAGAGGCCCACAGTTCTGGAGTCACTCTCCTCTTCTTCTTTGTTCCCAGTCTTAGCTCTGCTGATTGGGCTTCTGATTTTTCTCAATTAAGGAGGAAGCAGAGAAAGAATAAAGGGAATGGGCACAAAAGAGATTACTTGACTAGCATCCTTGGAAGCTGAGCTTGGGGTTCTAGGGTCAAAGAAAACCCCAAGGTCTATTCTACCAAACATTTCTTCTGTGCTCTTGTATTATGAGAGGCCCAGCTACAAGTACCTTGGGTTCTGCCATTGTCTGCTCTGTCTGATTCTAGGGATGGTCCATAGGTTCCAGCCCCCACAGCTCTTAAGTTCCCAGTAAGAGACTCCTTTTGATTGACTTCTAAGATGCCTTTGATGCACAGCCTCTGCCTAAAGAAACCATAGAACTATCTCTCATTTCCTCCCTTAGAAACTGAAAAACCTTAGCCATGTCCAGACAGGCCCTGGCCTTTCTCCTTCTCTGGGCTCTGTTGTCCCATCTTCTCTTCAGGAATGAGCATTGAGTCACATGCTTTGTGTACCTCAGGGGCCATGCAGGACCCCAAGTCACTCCCTCTCTGATTACTTAGTGTGTTGAATGAGGGGAGAAGGACAGTTCCTGACCTTTACAAGAAACTGCAACCCTCCTAAGACATTTCGTCTTCCCTGTCCAGTTCCTCCAGCCTTCCTACCCTCTTCAGAAAGTAGATTATGTGCTCAGACAAGTGCAGAAAAGCCAAGCAATGAGGTAAAAGTGGCAGACCACAGATCACAGCGCCTGTCAGGCAAGGTTGATTTGGCTGGCCTAAAACGCTGTGGCACAATGGAAGAAAATGGGACCAGGGATAAGGAATGGCCAGAGAAGTCCGGATTTCACTGCTCGCTGTTGTTAAAAATAAAAATTCACCATTGATAGGTCCATAATACAGACCTGTTATTTGGGAATGTATTTGAAGAAGCACCTAACTGGAGAACTTCAGTGCAACCTTCTCTAAGCCACATCAATCAATGAAAAATAATACTCATAAATAGGAATGATTTCTTGGCCTTTAGATCAGTCAGGGAAATTCTTCTCCTGAGTGATATCACATGACTGCCTTAATAAATGAAAGGACTGTAAGACAATTTAAAGATTGCAGCACAGTGATACAGGGTGTGGAGTGGCTTCTATAAAGAGCGGGAAGTTGCGGGGTGGTTAGTTAAATCTCTTCCATATAATAAAATGCATAATATCCCCAACAGAACTGAAGAAATAAGCACTTACATTAATTGTGTGCCTAATATTTAAAGGCAGGAACTAAAGATTAGGCAATAAAAAATAAAAATGAGGCACAAGAAGAGAGAGTCATGAACTCTTATCTCTACCCCAGATCCAGGTTAAAGAGAGATTTTTTGAGAAGCCAAAGCAAAACAAGATTTAAATGGCAAATTATATTCAACATAGGAGGGTCTTTCAAGTCTCACTAACCGTCTTCATTATGATCTAGGCCAGAGAAATAAACAGCAAGTTAATTAAACCTACAGGTAGTATTCATTCAGTGTAAGGGGCGAATAGTAGGGAGATAATAAAGAGCCTGTGGAGGTTAGGACCCGAACCAGCAAATTGAGAGGAATTTGAGCAAGTGCATGTGTTTAACAGAATGAGGCCCTTAGAAAATAGGACAGTTAACCGCAAATTCAGTTGATTATGCCAACAATTAAATATATCCTAGATGCAATGTTTTGGGAAAATAAGCACCGGCATCGTTTGGCTTTCCCATTCTGACAGAAAATAATGATGGATATGGGTACTAAGCATTCACCAATGACACCTCTGTCCTGGAGGGAAAAAAATATTTTTATCAGCTACAATATAGTATTTTGCTGATAAAATCTGAGAATACATGAGGAAACTTAAATGGAAAAGAAAAGACCTTGCCTATTTGAATGCGATAATTCCTTTTCCTATCTATTAGGAAAGTTAAGATTTGAAAGGGTATAATTTATAAATGAGCTATCTGGCAAAGCTTGCGAATTATTAAACAAAGCAAATGAGACACAGCAAAGGAGAAATGTAGCCTATAGGCCCTGATCCCCCCCCACCTGCTGCTCTTCTTCTCCTTCCAGCTTTGTTTGTGCAATCCTTAGAGCAAACCTTCACACTTGCCCCTTCCCCAGGGCCCTCGCTTGCTCTCCTTCAGTCTAGCACATCCTTCGTCCTAGGCTTTGTCGCATCCAAAGTCCTCCCCTCAAAGTCATAAAAGGAAACGTCATACCTGAGGTTGGCCTTCCTAACAAGTTGCTGCTTCATGTTGTATAATTTTGCTACAAGCCTTACCATTATCACGACCCGAATCCCTCTCACCAGGGACCTACTGTTTGTTCGCTGATGCATTTCTCTCTTTCACCCTTAGACTCTCAGACCTACGCCAATAGGATTGCTTTCTCCCACACTACAGCTTTCCATGCTTCAATAGTAGCTCCTGCAAAGAGATACTTATAAAATCATGTGATCCTTATACATGCAATATAAGTAATGTATAACCTATAAATGATATGTATGTCTGTGTATGGTCTGAGAAGAGATGGTCAAAACACTGTCTAGAAGAAAGGAGACATGATATCGAAAATGATGTCATTGTCAGTGGGTGGAATCAAAGAATCAGAATTGAGATTCAATTTTTAAATAAGCAGTTACATTAACATAAGTTCCTGAGAGTCGTTAAGCTTACCAATTCTGTAATTACATATTTGGTCATATTAGTCCCCCAATAATGAAATTCCAAGGATCACTTCAGCAGTAGCATCAAACCAATGTGTATATTTACTCATAAAAATTCATATGAAGTTAACTACCGCACAGTTCCTTCCAGCTTTCTTTTTTTTCTCCAATAGAGTGAAATTAATGTGTGCAATCTAATGAGATATGGTGCAATTAGAGAACGACTGTGCATAGTGATATCTCTGCTTGTATATGTTTCAAATGAAATAGAGTCTGTGGTGACATTTCGGGAATCGAAAGAATGAAAAGCAAAATTAAATTGCTATTAGATTTCAAATTGCAGCTGGGTACCTGAATACAAAGTCAATCTGTGAAAAGCTGATTTTTAATGTACCTCAACCCATATTAAAATAATTTGATATGTATGTAGGTTTGATGTATATTCATAAAGAAGTATATAGCCTAGATTACATACCAAGAAATAATAAAGCACTGTAATTTATAATAAAAAAATCCCACCAAAAGTCCTAACGCACTGCTGGACTCTTCTATCATTTGAAGAAGATGTTTGAAGATAGTATTCATCCTGACTATACCTAAAGGTTCCTGTGAGTGGAGCCTGTAGTAAGTGAAGCAGATTACAGTAACCCCAGGATTTCCAGCTTCCAGAGAACTTAGTATTGCTATACAGAGAAGTACTGGAGGAAAATAAAAATAACAAAACTAATTTCCCTAAACCACTTTCAAAATTTCTCTCCCTCCCTCCCAGCATCCCTCCTTCTCTTCCCCCACCCCTGAAAGGTTTTCTCTATGTAGCTCTAGATGTCCTGGAACTAGCTCTGTAGACCAAGCTAGCCTTGAACTCACAGAACTCACAGAGATCCGCGTGTCTCTGCCACCTGAGTGCTGGAATTAAGACGTTCTCTTCCACTGCCCAGCTATCTATTTTTCTCTTAGCTATCTGTTTCTCTTTTTCTTTCTTTGTTTGTTTCTTTCTCTTCCTTCCTTCCTTCCTTATTCCTTCCTTCCTTTTCTTTCTTTTTTTTCCTTTTTCTTTATTTTTTTAAATCAGAAACAAAAATGAGTAAGTACAATCTCCATGGAATAATAATTTAAAGCTTGAATTATATTATCTAAATCTGGCCTCTTTTGTGTGACACTAGACACTGGCATATCCACCGGCTTCTTTTTACCTTTCATTCGAGACAGTGTCTCATTGAGTGGCCCATGCTTACTTTGAACTCACTCTGTAACCCAGCCAGCTTTGCATTTGTCTTCTTTCTTTCTCAGTGTTCCAGTTATCTAGGGTTGATTACAGATCTGCAATTCTGGGCTGGATTAATTATAGCATCTATCAGCTAAGTGAGCATATGAAAGGATGAAGAAAGACATCTTAGGATTTGCATCCTCAAGCTGTGTTAGCCAAGAGCCAATCACAGTTGACTGGAGCGTTGAACGTAGTTTGTGACGAAGAAAGTTATATACTTCATACACTTATGTGTTTTGAGATAGTTGATAACTATTTTGTTCTTTTCTCCTTTCTGTACCAACTACTCTAGCCAATTGTGATACAAGGCTTTGCATCAAACCATTAGACTTGGAGGCAAATAATTGTTTTCATTAATATGTGACAGATACACACAGTAAACAACACTTTGATGTTTCCATGCAGAATAGCCATGCAACATGTTTCATTAAACAGACTTTGTTTTGATTTCTTAATATATTTGATTTAAATTGGAAAAAATATAAAAATCCTACTACATGATGTAAGACTATTACATTTAGACTGGAATCCAGCTCATAGGTAGAGTGTTTGTCTTGCATGCTCAAGGTCCTGAACTCAAACCACAGAATCACCGTAAAGGAAAAGACTCTTATGTTATATCAATTACCATACCTGGAAAATGTGAACACCAAATCCTCCTCCTGCAGAAAATGCACGGAATTATAAATGTTGAATGAGAGGAAAGGTGTTGCAGCATGCGTACTTTTACTTACTAAGGATAAAAGCTTCCCCTAATGAGTATCAGTGTTACCCAAAAAGATGTAGCTGAATTATACCTGTCTGGATGCTTGTCGTATTTCAAGTGATGCCATTCTGAAAGCTTCATGGCCCTCTCCTCTCAGTATTAGGAACAAAACACCTATAATATATTTTCATATGAAAGACAGGAAGAATATGTACAAAATCAGTGTAAATTAAACCTAAACTGATTAGCTGGCTTTCACTTTTTAAACTGCACCTTCGACAAAAATAAGTATCAAGTGAAATTGCCAACAAACCTTTCAGAGGCCACTCATCAGTGTTAAAGACCACAATCAGCTTGTCATAATTAACTCCGTATCTAAGGAAGACAAACAGAAGCAACAGTTCAAAGCCTAAACCCTTAGCTTGAAAGATGGAGTTCAAATGGGTAAAAACTGAACTCGGGCCAAACTACTTTATCCTGCTCACCTTGTTCCATAAATCAAGTAGAAAAATAACGGTACATCAGCAATGTTGTATATTAGTTCAGTTTTATTGGACTGAATTTCATTATTTTATAAAGTGAATTTCTCCACAAAATAGCATGAATACAAAGATATGAATTATATATGTGTTTCATCACAATATACTTTTCCCTCTAACTTTAGTGCTGTTCCTGCAGATATTAGACACACACACACACACACACACACACACACGCACACACTTTCCTTTGTATCTAAGCCCTTTCTGTCTAGTCTTCAACACTACTATTTCAACACGCCTCTGCTTTGTGTGTCTGACCCCTATACCTTCATGATGGTTTCCTGCTACACTGCTTCCATGAAGCCACTTGATGTTGATTCTCATATTTATACCTCAGTTTTTGAGCTGGAAAAAAGTTCTTTAGATAAACATTTTCCTCATGGGATCCCTCTATTTGACTATAGAGAAACTTCAAGAAGAATGAATAGGGATGGCAAAGACAAAGGTGAAAACAACTGCTTCAGCTGAGGTAGAAAGAGAATATGTAAATAGCTCTGCAATGCCCCCATGATTTCTACAATTATAAGATGCAGAAAGAAGAGCAAGAATATAGTAATCATAGTTTCAATGCAGTTGGAGTTTGCTGCCCTGGGGTGACGGCAGAGAAGAGGGAGTGGGGAGGAGGAATCCAATTCAACTTTTCATGGCTTGATTCATAAACATACAACCCGAATACTTCTCTTGGCCAAGTAGTTATTAAAAATCCTCACCCTGTCTGCTTATAAACAATTTGAGAAGTCAGACACTACGATATGCATAGCACTGTTCAAGAAATGACCTTCTCAGCTGACTTTATTATGTGCTATGAAAAGCACTAGCTAATAAAAGACAAGGGCATTTAGTTGATTTCCAAGATTTTATTTTCGAGGGTTTTCAGCCCCTTCATAAAGCCCCCCTCACCAATGATCTGAATACATTTATGCCTCCCCTTGACATTACAAAACCCCAAAGCCAAAGCTCCAGGAACACGGGCCCCTGTAAAGCCTGAGGGACAGCATTCAACTGAAATTCTAAGGGCAAGTTTGCCAGTTGCACCACTGGGCATCTCTACTGTGGTTTATTTGTTGCTCAATTATATACATGCAATTTCTTGCTGGTTTTCCCCTTGAGTATGTATTCTACAAAAGCTCATAAAGTTCTTAAAATTAGCTATACCTGTAATCTTATAATATTCCCCAGACTGTGAGTAAAATTGTACTTATTCACTTAAAATTAATATCCTTTTCTTGGTTCTCTGTGGAATTCTGACAAAACATTGAATTTAATGTTCACATACCTGGGTATTTTAATCCAACAATCATGGCTATCTATCGTTTATATGGCAAAGTGAGATTAGAAAGCACCCTGCTGTGTAAGGCCCGAACCTGTGAAATGAACCTTCATCATGGTCATTTTAGTGGGAGGAACAGAAAGAACCTAAACGCTTAGAAAGGATCCAAAATAGGCAATAGGATAAAATAAAGGATGTGGAAGAGGGATTGCTGATCTGAGAAACTCACTCATTTTGATTTAACCTTGTTGTAAGGTTAATTACATGCATTCATAAAGCTATTTCACAACTAGCGACTAGACTCACACACACAAGCAAGTGCACATCAAGTAGTGTTTGGGAACCAAGATTCAAGATTGCCATTTATCAAAATACCAAATTTTTAAAATCCATATCCTCCAGCACTAGAATTCTTCATAGCTTTTGTGTGGGGGGGAACCTTGCCTATATTCGTCATTGAATTGAAAAGCAAATGTTCTTGGATACCTCAAATGGGTGGTTTTCATGAAACATATTTGGGATGCTAGGATCTGTCACTTCTGTCGAATTCACCATTCAGAAAGTCTCACCCATTGTCTGGGGCTGAGCCTTTCCATATTTAAAAGGCAGCTTTAGTTGGTACTTGAACACCTCTCAGGAGACCTGCTACTGGAAAGTCCTGGATAACTTCTAAAAGCTACACATCCCTGGGTCCAATTCCAGTTTACAGAATTAGACTTGCCAGAAGTGATGACCAGGTTGCTGCATGGTTGACAACTGTTGAGCAGAGTCTGAAAACGAAGCTAGTACGTAGCTGGTAACAAGGCTAGGTGAGCAGGGATCATGGCCCTCAATTCTGACATCATCTTCCACCCCAGCAGGCACTGCAGGAAGTGATCCTCTAAGCAAGAGGAAGGAGACAATGGAAAATGGGAAATAAAGGGTGTCTGACAGGCATCAGCAATCACCACACACAGGATGGAATCTCTGGCTTTCTGGAAAGCTCCTTCCCTTTTCTTCTCAGGACTCTCCCGCCCCCTGCTGATAGAACCCAGCATTTCTTGCTTCTCTGCTTGGTTTTTGTTACTATAGAGACAGAAGCCAGGAGAGAGGCAAAAATGTAAATACAGAGCTGGCTCTTACATGTGGGGAAAAGAGAAATGTCAGAAAGACGAGACAAACAAGTGGAAGGGAAGAGGAAAAGAGGGAGTCCACATGGGGCAGAGCCCACAGACACTTGGCAGCAGCATCTGCGCAAGGAATAAAAGATTAAAGCCGGATATCTGGGCAAGGCAGAGGACTTGGGAGTTGTGACGGGAGATAGGAGTATGTGAGCTAGGGAAAGGCCAATTGATTGCTGGTAGGTGGGGAAAATGCAGGGATGACTCTGCTTTCTCTTATACTTTTTTTTTCAGTTTTCAAAACTTCAACATCTATGGGTATAAATTAATTAATATGGCTTTGTAGACTCCAGAAACCAAGCTGGCTTCCAGCCTGCACTGGTTAACCATTAGGAGGTGTTGGCTTTTGAGATGGTGATGGATAGGAAGACAAGGGACAAGAGGAAAAGAGGGATCAACCATGTGAGAGGGACTTGGTTTGCCCAGATCCTGGAATACAAAATGGCAAAATTCTTATCTTATAAGACAGAACAACCAGTGGATCTCAGTGGAATTTTACATTCCACTGCTTTGTTTTTGCGAAGCTATTGATTGTTTTTCTCAAAATCTAAAACTGGTAACTCATCCAGGTGGCTGTTTCTAACTGACTGCAATTAAAGCCAGAATGCAAAAGAATGAGAAACTCTGTGAGTTAGTAAGGTCCAGCTAGATCCCTTAAATGACACCTGCCTTACATTCATCCTATGCGCAAAGTGGCGCAAACCAAATAAAAACAGATTGCTGATTAGACACAGAAGAGATATTTATGAAGATAATAAACTAGTGTTAAGTGTGCAAAGGCCACGAGAATGAGTAAAGACCCTGGCCACATAATCTCAGACAAACAGACTGCAAAGGTGGCTATCTCCGTTGTCTGTACATCTTCATGAAGATGGAAATAACATTCTGGATTTAGAGATGAACAGCCTGTGACTTAACCATCAGGACAAGGGACTTGCTAGGTACCTGAAAGGCAGCAAGGAAAGGCGTTGGTGTTGTCACTCAGTTCTTTGGACTCCAGGACTGAAGGTGGATCTGGAATGAATGGGTAGACGTGGTAATAGAGGTGAGGAACTGCCAGCTCTACTTCTGTCTCTCTCGAGTGGGTCAGATAAACCGAAATATTTATCTTACCCTATGGACTCATCAGAGGACAAAAGGGAGCATTTAAATTTGGGGGTTGTTCCCTATTACATTTTATGCGAAAAACCTAATAGTTCTGTTCGAGAGTTCAAGCCAAAGGTTTGCATCCCTAGATGGACTGTCAGACAGGAAGTACTTCAGCTCTCTTCCCTACAGTAGAACTTGTATATCAAAATGTGATTTGCCCAATCAAAGCTCATGCTATCACAAGTGCCTAGGGCATGTAGGCCATACAGTGAAAGATAATTGGCTGTCTGGGCTAGAAAAGACAATACTGAAATATAATGTGGCTTAATTAGAGTGAGGAGCAATTGTTACTGCTTTTCAAATCTCCAGTGACAATACAGAAAACTCATAAACACAAATACAGATTCAAAAATGTTAAACCTCAAAGGGTTTTATTGGGTAGTTTCATCAAAGTTTCTCATGTGGCAAGTTACAAAATGTAGCTGTAGAAGCAATAAGAGTACACTCACCAACTGCACGGCCCCTTTAGTGATAGACTTCAGTCTGCTTGAGACAGGTGCTGCTGACCAGTGTGTGTGTATGAATGAGTGTGTGCGTGTGTGTGTGCATGTGTGTGTTTGTGCGTGTAGGAAGAGGTGGCGGGTAGACAAGAAGAAACAGTATATGCATGTGGGAATAGCTAGCTCTACTAACACACACACACACACACACACACCCCGACACACACATTCTTTCAATCTTTGTACATATAGCATTTGGTAAATCCATTATATTGATTTCATATGCATATATAAGAAAAATACTAGGGTTTGCCCACACTTCCTTATCAAAAGAAGTTTATAAAGGGAAAGGGAAGTATTAATCAGAGATATAAAAATCAAATATACCTTTTCATGTAGTTCAGTTAGACATAAAACATAGTGGTGGAGGCGTAAGTAAATCAATACAAAGTGTACGGTAGGGAGGAATTTCACAGTATCTACTACAATGTTGGTGAATAATGCCTTTTCATAACCCGAGACTCATTAACTCCGATATTAGGAGTTGACTTCAAGCAAATAACACATAGAGCTCTCTAACAAGACATGAATGAGAATGTTAGCTTTAACATCTAGTGAAAAAATTAAAAATACACATGGCATATTGATAAAAATTAATTATAGCGTATTTGTTCTGTGGAATTCTAATGAGAACATAAAGACTGCATTACTCTGTATTCAAAGAAATAATGGTAACCTATGCCAAGAAGGAAAAAGTGAGGAGGTATAAAATAAAAATACCTAATTCCATATTTTTATATTGTATGAATAAAGACATGGCTAGAACAAAGAGTAAAAACTTTATTTGCAAAATTTTTAATATGTATTGTTTTCTTATAAATTTGTAAGTACTTTATATCAGTTATAATGTTATAATGGACAAATACTAGACTCAGGGTAAAATGTCACAAAACATAATTTTGTTTTTTTTTTCCTGAAGCACACACACACACACACACACACACACATGCACACATACATACACACACACACGATGATGTGTATGAAGATTTATTTTTTTCCAAATAATCTTCATATTTGACATTGATAGGGCAAATAGAATTGTCTTTACAATTCTAAAATAATTGTACTTAAAATTAAATGAAATGTATATACATCTCTTGGGCTTCAGTGTGTGAAAAGGAATTTGAATTCAGGCAGACATGTCATGGTTATCTTGTTAAGTGAACTGGGCTGAACCAGAGACCATTCCCTAGCTCTTTTTGTCCTAAAGCCTTAAATGAGAAGCCTAAGTTTCATGACATCCAAAGGCATTTAAACTTTTTAAAAAAATTCTAAGAGTTTGAAAATGCAAAATAATTCTTTACAGAGAATAAAATTATATTTCAAAATTTCTCAATAGGTATGAGAACCTGGAACAATCTAAAAACTCCTCCAAGCTCTTACGAAAAACAAAGCTGATATGCAACAATTTGTTGTTGCTTAGCATCTTAGATGCAATCCTGTGTTGTCACTAAGATGTCAACTGATCTGTTAGAAGGGTACCAATGATCTCTGCTCCCAGAATCTCATTCAGTGCATTACTGGTAGTCTGCACAAAATCCTCTTCAGAGCTGATGGGAATGACCCAAGTTTAGACTTGAGAAACAACCAGCGTGGTGTTTCAGCAGAAGAGGAAAAGTTCCATACATTTCTAAGTCAAAAATCCCATTGCAGAACATCCAGCCAGCCAGCTCACACAAGCACATGAGCCCTAACTCCAAAAGCCAGTAGACAGCTTTGGGAACCAGAAGGAAGTACCCCTTTGTCAGTTTAGGCAAGGGATCTTAGGTTTTTTGAAGTTAGACTAGGGATTTAGAGTGTTGATTTAACATTGGAGTGAACAGAAATTAATATACTTATGGGCCTACTTGGGGCAGAGAAATTATGGTAACAGATAAATAAAATCATCAGTATAGGGTGATAGCAGAAAGTAATAACTGGTGGTTAGTTTCAAAGTAGAAAGAAAAGCAAAGTTGAACTTGGGCACCTGAGAACACAAGGTCATTGAAAGGAACCATGTCAGATCAGCAAGCTATCCTGACATGGAAATGGGGTCTTGTGTACCATGTTCCTTTTACTTTCCATCAGAGGAAACTACAGATCTGAGTGCTAGCCCTATGTCCTTATTCTCAAATGCTAGCGACTGTTAAACCCTGAACACACAGAACTGCATTGGACACAGAAACCAGGGCTATGGGTTTGCCTATCATGGGGGTGACACGGTCTCATAGTAAACCTTCTGGCCTTTATAATTTTTCCATTCCCTATTAAACAGTGTTCTTGGGGATAACTAACAGCTCTCTAATTGGACTTAATACCTCCTCAGCAAGAGAGAAACTGTGTCTTTTACTGGAAACCTAGCTAAGTACCCATGGCTAGTGAAGTCATGGATCTTGGAGAAATGTCAACAACCTTTATTTTACTGAACCAGAATAATCTGTAACAACACTCTAAATATTTGTCCTTTGAACCACAGGTAATTGTGGTCCTCACTCCTCAACAAGGACACTTCTCTTTGCCTTAGGCATAGACCATTACAAAAAAACCACAACCAATTAAAACACAGTTGTGGAGCCCAGTCCAAAAGTCCTACAAACAACCCCCATACTTGAGACTCAACTGTAAGGTTTATACACTTCAAATATAATACATTTATTTCTCATGAACACTTAACACTGAAATTAAAAGCACCTAAGTCTGAAATATAAAAACTACATTCCAAAGATTTAATATGAAAAAGAATGCAAAATATTTGTCAATAATTTTGTAGTCATTACACATTAAATGGTGATATCTTGGATACAACCAGATTATACTACTAAAATTATGTTTCACTTTACTATTTAATACATACAAACAACAATGTGTAGTTATATTTGGTTTGTATAAGTTTAATTCGGTGTTTCTGAACATCAGCCAATATTGGAAGCCTGGTATTATCTTCCAAGTCCTTGAGATGATTCACTGGGGTAGACCTGTGTGCTCTTGTATTTTCAAAAGATACTCCAGCCATCTTTTACTGTAGCCAGAACTGAGCTTTACTGGTGATATGATTTAAGTTCCATTTTTCTACAGTGGGAAGAATTGGAAGGAAGTTTTGGAAAGGGCAAGTCACAGAATGCAATGAGATGTATTTTGCCTATAGCTTCTCATTTTGCTAATTGCAAGTCTCTACTACAATGCAACCTCCAAAGAATATAGAGAAGTGGCCCATTTTGTAATAGCCATTGTTTTTCTCCCTGCCTAAAACAAGGATCAAATAACAAGGGGACCACAGAAACTCTTTTGTGAGCAAAATGATGAACTTACAATATTTAATAAGCATATAGAATCATGATGCTTTAATTTCCTTTAATTTTCCAAAAACTTGAGATAAGTTTTCAGACTCTCAGAGCAAATGACTAAGTTCACAAGAAATAATTAGAACATTGATTAATACTTACTTTTGGTAAATCTCTGTTCTTAAAGCTAATTGGATTGCCAACTATCTTGTTTGGAAGGCAGACATATTAAAATTTATCTAATCATTTCTTCCTTGACTAATGCTAGACTTGTGATTTTCTTCAGAAATTAATCAATCTATATGTGTTTATTGACTCAATATTTCTTGCTAATCTTCTTGAAAATTTTACATTTATAAGTATAAAATATTTGACCAGAAGTCAAGTCACTATGCACAAACTGTTCTCTGACCCAACACTGGAGTGGAAAAGTACAGTTAAATCCATATTCTACACATAATTAAAATGTGGGTCAATTATTCTCAAATAATAACTTGGATGCTTTTACAAACCAGTTTCTACTTTGAATGTGTGGGTGCACAGAACATGTTATCTTGGGGGTGCTTACTACCGAGATGATAACAGAATAGATTTGGAAAGATATTAATCACTGACTCTCTAGTTCTTCTGTAATTCTGGTCAACAATGCAAACACATACAGTCATCCTTAAGGGACAGAAGGACAAAAGAATGACATTTTTATTAAACGCATTTTAGCTTTGAAAATTATCTCCACTTTTACTCTCATGCTGAGTTTATAATATTAATATCACATCTAATTTCTTTGAATCTCAAAAGATTTTTAAACAATCCTCTGGTGGCTTGTGTCCACACAAACCAATAAAAGGATTATATTCATCCAGGCATACGACTTCCTCATCTGTGGCAGGTATAATGTGAGTAAGGCTCTTCATATATTAAGCCAAGCATAATTCCGGAATTTACTAGTGTAAGTTAATATCCTCCACTTCATTTTAGCCAAGACACGATGTCATGCCTTGAAATACTGGAAGCTGCAAACTGCTAATGAAGCTTGGTTACAAGGGAGAGTAAGAATTCTTGTTATTGTCCTTGAATTGGACCTCATAGTGCAGGATGTTAAAATTATTATTTTGGGACTAGGAAAAAGGCTCAGTGGATAAAGTGATTGCTATGTATTTATGAAGACCCAAGTTAGAGTAGCGTAAACGCATATTAAAACAACATAATTTCTCATGCCTGTAATCTTAGCATTCCTATGGTGAGATGCAAGATTGAGATGGGGGTACCTAGGAGGCTCAGGCCAGTTAGCCCAGCATACATAGTGGTGGTCAGTAAGGCACCCTGTATCACGAAAGTGACTGGGTAGAGGCTTGAAGGGCTGGAGGGAACATACCTCACAATTCAATGCACACAGGAATGGCTCTATCTGCCCAGCTTATTTTTCTACAATAAAGAATAGCTAGAGTTGATATATGAGTTTTCTAAAAGGCAAAAAGAACATTTCTAATGTAAAATCTCCTTAAATTTAGGAGACAAATACACACTTTTATAAAGATATCACATAAAGTGAGTTATCATATTAGCAAATGAAATTGCAAAGACAATCTCTTAACGTTGATTCGCTAACATTTCAGCATAAGTGTGTCCCAGATGTAGTAGGGACTATCTTACATTTAAAACTTTTGGTTACTTATACTGAAATTTAGATATGACTGCCCTTTCTTTATTGTGATTAGCCATCTCTGTGTCCAGTCCTCACATTTGTGGGCCATGTTACTGGCCAGTTATCACTCTAGTTTAATCTAGTTTACAAACATGTTCCATGATGCTCAGTAACTCTTCATGCGGGTCAATGTGAACCTCTGCCTCAGAGCTTAATCTCCAGTCACTGTATTCTTTAAGGTCTTGCTTGAATGAGTATGAATTAATGTCTTCTTCTCTTTGATAGTACAACCAGAGAAGCAACTCTAAACCAGGGAAAGTGTGATATAAAGATTCTTGTGTATTTCAGAGTTGAGGATCATAAAATAAATAAATCCCGTAGTATGAGATAATTTGAATAATTTGGTCAACTACAAACTTTCACAATACAAATAACTTACAACTGTTTAGCATGCACTATGTGTTGGGTTTAGATCGGAGAATAATGTACCAAGTGGAGAGTAGTTGAACTTTTTGCCATCAGCTTGGGGCATACAGCTAGTACATAGTAGAGCCAGAATTCTAATCTATATATTCTGATTCCAAAGCATATTTACCATATTATCTTTTCATATAGAGACCAAAGTTCACTAATCATGAGCCTCTTAGAGGTAAGCAACTCTAGGCAATTACAGATGGGTGGAATGAAGACATTTGACTCAGGCCTGGACACATTAACAAAGAATTGCCAGACACAGTAAGCCGTCAAGTCTGATGAGGTGGTTCAACAAGTAGAGGCACCTTTAACACAACCTAGAAAACCTGATTTCAACCCATGAAACCCACATGGAAAAGATGACAAAGTACCACCTGTACGAAGTTGCCCTCTGACATCCACACACATGCCCAAAAAGCGCACCTTGCGCACACAAAATAACAAAACTTTTAAAGAAATATGGACAGTGTAAGTAGTGCTCCCCTTTGACATGCTCAAAATAAAATTAAATGTGCTTTAAAAAATCCTTTCTCTTTTAAAATCTGTGACAGCCAGAAGTTTAGAGCACAGCCCGTATGGTCAGAATAAAGTGTAGGAGCCCCGACTTTACGAGTCCATCTATGAATTTTATGTTCTGTGCATTCCACAGAGCAACGGGAAATTAAATTAGCATAGTTATTTAGAGCATTTTAAGTTTTTACCCTAATTAATTTCCTATAGTACTGCATTTTGGTTCTGCAGTCATCATTTAAGCTAATTTCCTTCTGTTACATAAGCCAGCCCGCCACCCCGACAAAGCAAGTCACTTTTCTGGCCTTGACCTGTGACAAGCCACCTCTCTGCCTTGCTTGATGGGAAAAGCTACATCGTGCACACAATTTAACCTTCAAACTTCAAAGTGGAACAACGTCTCAGGGTGCTCTCTTTCTCTTTAATACCTCTCTGCAGAAAATGTCTCCCATTTCACGTTTTAAATATTCTTATAATGGATAGCATACAGCAGACCCAGGATGTACATCAGCTTTTCTCTGTGATTGTCACACACCCAGATAAAAGCAGTCCTCAGCAAACTTTCATAACAATAGACAGAAATGGAGAAATGATTCACTTTATGTCCATCTCAAGCTAACGAAAGCAGTTCCTACAAAACAGAAGCCTCAACCAGTTCAACAGAGTGGGTTCTCATAACCCATCTGGAGCACACTCTTAACTTCATAGGAAAGAACCCGAAGTCCAAATTAGTGAACGTGATAAACTTTAACATTATCGGAAAGTGCCTTGAGCTCTTGTAACCCTTCCCAGACAGAAATGGTTCACCCATGGTCCTAGAACACAAAACCGCTAGGCCAGGTCACATACTCAGGGCAAGTACACTTACGAGATTGTCTTTCTTTACCTCCTAAAGATTTAGAGAAGAGGGAAGAGTATTTTCCAACTTCTTCCTAGACTTTCCAGGACTCTTATATTTCTAAAATCACATCACAAGTCAAGCCAGCAAGCAAAGGATAACTCTGATGCAGAAAGCCAAATTCACCCTGACTTCAGAGCTGACAAGGTTCCTAAAGTGATTGTGAGCCAAATTTTGAGGGGTTCCCAAATTGTTTATGAGCAAAATTGAACTGGGAATATTTGTCTCATAGAAAATTCACTCCACATGTGGTCACATCCGACAGGCAAGGAGATAAAGAACTCCAGCACTGAGGGAATCTAGGCATAAAACTGCTCCTGTAACATTCACTAATGAATTCTTTATGCTGATGTTTTATTATTCTTCCTTAATTCCCCATCACTCACTCTTTTTCCAGATTACACTACTTTCTATCTTCTCAAAATCTGGTAAATGATTTGCAGTATGCCTGTCTTGAATAGAATTACTACTCCATAAGGAGCACGCTAGTCTGTTACTTGACCCTAGTTTAGAGGGTTAAAGAGGTCAGAATCTTCATAGAAATTTCTTCATAGAAGTTTCTACAATTTAAGCAATTTGTTTCCTATGTGAAAAAGTCAAAATTGCCACATAGGTTTGTGATAGCTAATCCTTATTGTCAACTCAAGAGGATTTAGAGTCAGTCAAGGGACAGTCCTCTTGGTGTGTCTGTGATGGCATTTCCAGAGGGGAGTTAAGGAAGGAAAATCTACCCTGAATCAGGGAAGAACACCCTACAGGGTGGGGTCCTGGACTCCATCAAAAGAGGGAAAGGAGAAAGCCACCATTCGTCTATGCCTTGCTCCCTGCTTCCTGACTGTGGACGCAGTGTGATCAGCTGCCCCAAGTCCTACCACTTGTCTTCCCTGCAACAAAGGACGGTTTCCACAAATTCTGTACCAAAGTGAACCTTTCCTTCCTAAATGTGCTTTGATTTATCACAACCGTAAGAAAAGTAACAAATTCAAGGCCATTCCTCAATCCTTACTCACCAGCCATGCTTTGTCGTCACACCAGGTGATCGAACCTCACCAAATGGCTGACTTGTGATCCCACCTGCACCAGCTCTGCTTGGGAGATCCTTCTGGTCTGGACCATTCATCAAGGCTGGGCAATGACCAATTCTATCTTGCAGATTCACCCAACTCTCCCAAAGGACAGGAAATACATGTTCCATGACCGAATGGATTGGAGGGTCGGTAGTATATCAATAAAAGATGGCATTCTTTACCAGATCACCAGTTTGTGGTACTCAGCCATGATACAGTAAAATGAAAGGGAGAGTCGGCACTTAGGGTTGAAAGACCAGCAAAAAGTGGGGCAGAGTTTAAGGAGAATCTAACCAGGAGAGAATTTGAAATCCTATCATCATAATAGGTTATAAACTTTGTTCACAGATAGCATCTACTTTGATTTTCATGGTCCTTTGACGTGCCCTAATAAGGTGATATTTGTTCCTTTTTACAGCGTGGTCATGACAATCAGGATCAGAGGTCAGCCAGATCTCCTGGGTCTGATTATCTTCTTACAGATTTACATAAATTTATCCTGCAATAGAACACTTGGCTAATGTTCCTGAATCCTTGAGTTCCAGGGTCCAAATCCTGGAACCAAAAGTTTTTCTAAATTATCAACTTACATTTAAATTTTCTTTCACTTGTTTACTTAAGTCCTTGGTATGATCTACCTTCCCACATTCCCCACTCCCCATCCCCATGCTAAGCTAAGGTTTCTATGGTGATGAGGTCTCAAGGAGCACTGGAGACCACATTGAAAAAGTCTCACACTGTCATCAGATACCAGTTCTAATCCTCTACATATGGACATAAAGATGGCCAGTTACCAGGCTACAATTATTTCTTTATTTCTCATAATAGAAGCAAATGGATATACTGTGATGAGAATGAGAAGTCATTAATTTCTTCAGCCTATCAGTCAAAGTTGATTTCTGTTTTGTGTTTCCTATTCTTTTTTAAATTTTATTTTTTTTTAAATAGGAACAAGATGTCCTTGTAGCTCTTAAGCAATCTGGTAATTAGCTTCATTGTTTTCTGAAGAGCAGGACGACTGAGTGCCTGCCTCCGTGCTGTGGGTACAACAATGACACATTGTAAAGAAAATCTTACCGTGATTTATTTTCCTTTTGAAGTGACATGGATTGTGATATATAATTTCAGGGGAAATTGACTATACACGTCTCCTCAGATGCAATGTAGCTCATTTAAGGTTAATGAAGGTGAATGAGTAGATTGTTACTCCTCAATCTACCTGCACATTTCATAATTAAGGAAAGAATATAACATGAACAGACTAAGAACCTTAAAGGATTTTCCAGTGTTTTTATGTTTTACACCTATAGTTTTTGTTTCTGTATAGAAAATAGTAATCATATGTTGGTCAATTGCTAGTGACCAATCGATCTGTTGTTTACTCAGCCTTTTTCTCCTACCTTTATTTCACACATACACCTCAACTTCCAATGGCTTACCATGTTAATATGTTAATGACATTGCGAAGGATACTTTATCAAGTTTGTGGAAGCCTGACTTGAGAGAAGAGCTTTCTAGGATGCTGGGGAAGCACAAAAGACTTTTTTTTTTTTTTTACATGCATTCATATTACAGAGAAGAAACGTAGGCATACTAGGAAATATCTAACCTAAGCATTTAAAACCATGAATCCTAAAATCTCAGAGTGGTAATATATTAAGGGTAGGAATTTCATTTCTTTAGAAATTCAGCCATGTAAAAAGGTTTGAATTGTCTACCATTACTTAACCTGAAAGTTAGCGAGGGAAGAAACATCACTTGGTAAGGTCAGTTCCGTGTGCTCAGTCTCATTTTATTGTTACAATGGGGAATTCTCTGGGTTTGGGTTCAGTTCCTTTCCTACTGGAATAGAAATGAGGCAGAAGAAATCCAGAAGAGGATCTTGTCAATATGACTAACTGTACACACTGAGGACACTCTAGTAACGGCAGAAGATGCCAGACTCTTCCAGTTCTGCAATTCTTCTCTTATAATTAGTCGCTACAGAGGAAAGAAAGGAAACTGACAAGCAGAAAAAAGACAGAAAAGTAAATGAGCTGTATATGATGAGAAAGAGTACTCTAAAGATCCAACACCCAGGACTAGAAACAGCAAATAGCCTGACGTCAGAGGTAAGCATTTCACATTTTATCCACGCAGTTCAGTGATTTCATATATCCAGTGGGAAGCAGTGTGCCATGCTCTCCAGCCTCTCATTCAACCCGGAAGACAGAGACCTGTGGGAGGCATCATTGTAAGATGCCAAGATGCCTAAACAGCATCTAGAGATACTTTCCAGAGATCATGCATGCAAGGCAGAAAAAAAATGTTTCAATGGGTAAATTCTTTGCCATGTAAGCACGAGTTAATGATTTGACCCCCAGACCCAATGTAAAATGTGAAGCATGGGTGTATCTCCCTCTAATGCCAGTACTGGGATGGGAAGAGATAGGCCAATCACTGGGCTTACTGGCCAGCCAGTCCAGCAGCAAGCTCTAGGATAGCAAAAGATCCTGTCTTAATAAGTAAGTAGGATAGTTTCTAAGAAATGACACCTAATGCTACCTCAAGCCTTTTTGTACACACATATATCCACATGAACATTCATGACCATGGACACACACACACAGTCATGTATCTGATATAATTAAATTTTTCTGATAATGTATATGAACTTCTCTGATTGGTTTCCTAGGTGGTCCATGACTATGAAGACCTCCAGTTGTGTTGGAATGCATGCTAATATTTCCTAAACATCACAGAACTGAGTTCAGGAATTTGCATTTTACTGAAAAAGTGCTGCAGTTCAAATGCGATTTCCAGATTGCAACCTCAGCCAAACCCCCACACGCTAAAATTATCATTATGGAGAGAGTTTTTACTACTCCTAGTAAAATCTAAAGACGATCGTAAAGTGTCGCTCCTCAAAGCCAAAACTGAAAAAGAATCACTACAACCCCCACACGGCCATCACGGTTTAGAGGACTGCTACATTTTACAGTAAAACGATCTGCAAGCAAAAGTATTTGGATTTCCAGAATGTAATGGGAAACCAATAGGATCAATTAGCCATTCAGTCTTTAATTAAAAATGGTGGTTGAAAGCCTCACGTATGGTATGCTAGGAAGTCCTTCAACTCTCTTCTCACTCTAAATACAGGGAGCTGCACCCAAGAAGGGCTTGCGTTAAAGCAAAAAAATTCATAGTTGCTATACAAAAATCTTAGACCCTACTAGCAGACAGTCTGTTCACAAGACAAAATCACAACAGTTCTTACGTATCCTTTTAAAAGGGAATCCATTTAGGCTGACACGGCAGGAGCATGTATTTGGGGCAGAACATGTAAGTCAGTTCTGAGATTGCTAAGGGCTCAGCTTCCCCCTGGTTTTGGGCATTATCTCTTAGAGTCCAAGGAGCATTGTCTCAGGAAAGAGGATGCTCAGATGTTTGCTGTAATGAAATGGACCAGGTTTAATTCCCATAATCTCCTGGTCAAGGCAGATGAATTAAGGAGTCGCAGCTGTTACCACTGGAGTGCCTGCTCTGTGTGCTTCTTTTTATGTAACAGCCACCATGGAGTGATGGAGTGGTTAGTGGATCTGCTCTTCTTTCTTCACAGAGTCCTTATCGGAGACAGGGGTGGAGTTAAAGAGGATGAAGATCCACTAAGGTTCTGAATATATCATATTCTTGTCATTCATGGATGGGCAGGAATCTATCCGATCCTTATAAGGGACTCCTTTACTGGGGCAGGTCTTTAAGATACAGTTAGAGAAAGCAGAAAGGATGTGCAAAATGGGGCACAAGGTTGCCATGGTAAATGAAGGCATCTTGATTTAATGTCCGTGGGTTGGCATTGTCTGATTTGCTCATAGTTTTTATTTCCTTCCCTCAGGACCAAATGCAGATCACTAATCTCCCCCCTCTATTTTAAACCTAAAACATAAAGAATATAAACTATACCAAACAGAATTATGAAATTTAGGCCCCCAAAAACAATACCTCGATTTCCTTATAAAGCTCATGATCTTTTGGGAGAATTCATTGATCTCCTTTGATCCAGCAAACACCAGGAACTGAGTCATGCTAACATCGTTCCCTTCACAGCATGAACTTTTCCTAAAGAGGTGATGATTAGGGACTAACTCTACATCAAGTGACTCTGACATCACTTGCCTTTCACAGGACCAGATGTGCCAGTGTGACAGCCAGCTGGACTGTCACAAGAACCTGGTCACCATCTCCTTGCTTATGTCATTGAAGAGAAAGGCTTTATCAAGCACTCATCATGAGAATTTCTCTAATTAGCAGTCATCTCAAATATAAAGAGAGCTAGAAAGAGTTTCTCAGTATCATGGTCAATGCTACCATTCCCTCCAGTCTCTGAACTTCTCATGTGGTTGGGTTTCCAGGCAACCAGAATCCTGCTGCCCAAGAAATGAGCTGTCCATGGAGGCATTAGATGGGAAAGGTAGGGGAACACATGTTTCCTAAAGAGAGTCTGTTCATTTCCACTTATTGACACATTATACCACAGAAATTTATAAATAGTGAATATTTGGATTGTCTTTGGAGAAGTCAACATCATGGAAATTTATCATCAGAAATCTTTTAAGTTGTAATAGGAGGGGGGTGGACTAGGGCTTTGAATGTCAAAAAACTAACTTGACGTTTTTTCTGCTTTCTATTTTTAATTTTGAGTTCAAGTAAGATTTTTTCTACTTCATACATCGCAATAACCTTTCTTTAACATAATAGTTACAACAAGTTATAAAACACTTTCCCCAAAAAGCACCATTCAAAAGACTCTTAGTACTGCAATCTAGTATGACCTCTTAGGAAATGTCTCCTGTCTATAATATCACTAAGCACCATATTTCTCTTACTTCCAGCCTTTTTTCCTGCTTCTTGAATGGAACAACATTACATTTTTAATTTACTTATGGTAACTGATAGTCTATAAAGTTATCTTCACTCAAAAAAAAAGACAAAAACGTAAAGCCTATATACACAAGTTGATAGACACAGAACTCTGGGACACACAACAAAGTATCCCAACTCTGGAATACATAGTAAAGTATCCCAGTTAGGTTAGGCAAGAGTCAACCTGAGTCCTTCTAATTTTTTGGCACAATATCACCATGTCCCCAATAGAACAGCCAGGCACCCTTGTAAATTGCAGGCACTATCAAAACATCGACTGCTGCCTTGAGTCCCTGTGCCCACAAACTCCCCCTCCAGAATTTCTGCATTTGGTTCTTTCTCATTAGCTTTATGTCAGGTTGGACTCTGTTTTCTCAGAGGCTATCTCCTGACTATGGTGGATTTCTTTTCCTCCACTACTGTTCAAACATATTGTGCTTTTCATGTCTCTGACGCATAGCTACTGGCTGGATCATTTTGCTGAACAGGCATTTGAATGTTTATTATCGGTAGCCTCCCTAGACCATGAACTCCAAGAGTGAGGAGATATGGAGCTACAGGCATTTCACAGATATATGTTGAAATGACAGGTAGACACAGACAATAATCAATGTAGATGGGGAATTTGTGGTAGTAAACATCTTTAGAGGTAATGGTGGCATCATCTATGACCACTTTCACTCTTCTTCTTTGATGTGGGGCATTATCTCTTTAGAGCCAGAGATAGGGAAAGGCCAGCAGAACCTTTCTGGGTTCTGCCAACACCGCCACATCCCCACCAGCAGAAAATAATTCCTGATGCTTCAGATGCAACGTCAGGAATTAAACAAAGTGGAAGGATTTTGCATGTGGGGGGAAGAGTGGGCAGGGAGCATTAGCTTAAAGCTTCAGCTAACTCACAACGAGTAGAAAAATGCCAATAGCTTATTCCTCTACCAAACATGGGACAATTCTAGTAACAAACCATATCCTGTGCCATATATACATATTACTAACATCAGTTTCTCCATAGGATGTGAAATCATGATCCATATCACCTGACCAGTGAGACCATCAAAGAAACCAACATAACAGAATTCCTACTAGAAAGGGCAGGCTTCTGGGTTACCTCAATTTCTCCTATTCATAGGACCAGGAACCTTCAACCCCTGAATGCCAAAACTAGTATATAGAATAAACCAGAGTGATGCATACAACACACACACACACACACACACACACACACACACACACACACACAGGAGTGGGAGGAGTCTATGTTCTCATTTAAAATCAATACATGGCATTTAAAAGTAACATGAAGTACTTGGATAATTTTTATAGTAAGAACTATTAGCTCTAATCAAATGCTAGATTCACCAAAATACCAACAAGCAACCCTTTATTAGGTGTCTAAGGAAGACAACCTGCTAAATCTTTTCAAATAAGAAATTACTTACCAAAGATAACCTTCTGCTTGCTCTCACACAGCACTGCCACCCCCTTTAACATACCCAGAGGGTACCCATTAAAATGTCACATGGACAGTATCTCAGTTGGTTTGTAAAATTGTACCATGGGGTTTTGACCACAATTTATGTCACATTCTTTACTTGCTGTGGTTCCTGTCCGAACTGAACCATTAAGAACTGTCTTCTAAAACCAATAAAAAAACTTCAATTACATTTTGGGATAAATTCCAGTGATATCTTTAATACTATGTTGCCCATTTAAGAAGTGTAGTAGAAAATCTCTATGAAAAATGCTCCCAATTCAGATACTTTTCTGGCTGACATTACCAGCAACCTAACAACCAGTGTGGAAAAAGTTAAAAATATTTCACTCTGTGGTTCCAACATTTCAGAAGGGCAATTGCAGGGAACGAGATTTAAGCTTTAATTAGGAAATGTATATATCATCAGGTTGCTCCTTCCCTGTGATCAGGGGATTTTTTTTTTATGTGCATGAGTTGAAATGCAGGGATCAATAAAAAGCAACTTGACAACCCCAGGGCTCCAGAAGCACTAAGGAACTCAACCATTAAAAAGATTATCTCCTTAAACCTGGGACCACACCATATAGTTATCCTATCACTAGAGCTAAAAATTAGATGGGAAAAACCCTCTTCTCAAACACTATTAATTGGGCATGTGACACCTTACTCTAAAGGGAAAAAAAGTGTGCTTCATGAAAAGTTTGTTAATTTATGCAGTCATTAGTTTGTTTTGAACAGTAAATATTTTATACTTGCAATGATTAAACATTTGCCAAGAGGCATAGTACTATAGTACAAAAGATGGGTCAGAAAAAGGAGAGAAACCATAACTGGACAAAGTAGATGAATGAATGCTATGTCTTTGCTCAGATGAACCACAGGAGAGAATGGAGTATAGTGGTGGTGGTGGGTGTGGGTATGATCGTTTAAACAATCACAACAAATAATTCAAGTTGTGATTATGAAGCTCACATCTCTGCTGAAGGTGTAAATAAGCTGGTCTGGAAGGCACAGGGACCAACCCTCTCATGTTTTCTGAGAGATGCTCATTCTCTCACAAGGGCTTCCTAACCATGTATTTGGGCAGCCAGGCTTCTGATCCATTTCCTCCTTTCATTCTCTTATGTGGAATGTGCAGCTGTAAGTGGGACAGCCTGCAGGTTCGATGCTAACAGCTTTGTTGTGGGGATCCCTAAAGCAGAGGCCTATAAATAGGACCAGCTACATTCACTCAAGTTGCGCGCATTGACCCAAATAAGAACGATGCGTATGATTCACAAATGTGTACAACAATACACTTCGAGCTGCTTGCACAGGTCCGGTGCCCAAGCTGCTCAGGGCTGTTGGGAGGTAACCTCAGTGCTTCTATCTGTCTGTCCTCCTAGATGACAGTGACAATATTTGCAAAAGTCCAGACTAAGTACAACTAGAAGAAAATGCTTTTGGCATACATACAGACACAGAAGTCAGATGCCGCAATAAAAACATACCCTATAACTACATTAGCAAAAAGCCACCCACCCAATAGGAAAAAAAAAAGGCAAATGAAATGTATGACCTAGTTACATCTTTACCACAAATGGCCAAACGGAACACTCACGGCAAAACAGGAATATTTGAGCCATCAGGTAAACACCCATGATAGTAAACAATATTTTGAGTCATCAAATGAAAAACCATTAAAAAAGGGCTGATGGGGAAACTGTTTGTGTGCTTGCCATACTAAATACTCTGAGGGTTTTTTTTATGTCCAAACCAACAAAAATAAGTAAGAGAGTAAATAAATAAACTATTGAAAAGGTTAATAATCATAGTGATGGTAACACTGTGGGAAAACAGACAGCTCTGTCCATTCCTGAAAGGTGTATGGATTATGGCTACTTCTTTTTATCTAGTATTTAGAAAATGTCATTGACTATTTTATGTCCTAATAATCTGACTTCAAAAAAAATCTTCTAAAAGAATGATGAATACATGCATCTACAAACACTGATGAAAAATGAATCTCCAAACAAGTGTGGACATTGTGGGGAGGTTGTGAGAACACAAACTGTGAACTCTGGGAAGGCGTGTCATGGGGAAGGAGACAATGACATTCTAGTTCATCTGAGACTGTGTGGTTGCAGGAATGGGCACTGGTGTGAGATTCCTAAGAAAATGTATTATTGAGAAGTACCTCTGGGAAAACCATGTAGGAAGGTCAACCATGTAGGAATGTCAGAGAGGCAGGGAAGGGAGAGATGCCTGAGAGATGGTAGAGCAAGTTCCAGCAGCTGGGCCATAAGGATCTTCAGGGGAAGCAGGTCCTGGCCGATGGAGCTGAGCACACCAAAGCCGTGGAAATAAATGGTGGAAAGATGTGCCTGTACCAGTGTTCCATAGTGTATTGAGCACTATTGGACGTTTGAACCAGAGATATGTTTGCCTGTCGCTCAGACTGTGAAAGCTAATGTTGGGGCAAGCACATTGGAGAATAGTTGGAATAAGACTTTCAGTTTGGGAGTGGGCTTGAGTGGAAGAGAGTCTTCTTCACTCATGCAAGCCTGTACCAATCTTTCAACTTATAACCTTACTTTATTTACATAGGTTTATGTTATTTATATAGGGCTCCACAGGCAGCTAGACTGGGGGCAGTAATGATCAAGTGAACAGAGATCCTGGGTAGCTTTTCTCTGTATGCTAACTTTGTACTTTTGCAGACCTAGGTATGCATGGCCTTCATAAATTAAGGAATATAAGATAAAGCAAGAATTAAATAGGCACTACCGAAAATTAACTTAACAAGCCCTCTTTCTTCTGTTGGAAGAGCTTGCAGTAAAATGGTTCCCCTGAGTTCCCAGAGTTCTCCTTTTAAGCTGTGACTTGGGGAATGCCTCTGGGGTGCATTTCTCGATTTCTAAGCTGAAAGGCAACAAATATGCACAGTGACTCTGAGCAATGGAGGAATGACACAGAAAGAGATAAAAACACATATGTTAAGGCATTACAAGTATAATATTCAAAATGCAAACGTCTCCATATCTTATAAAACTGGAAGCCATCAATAGTGGTAGGAGGGGCAAGTAACTACGCAGGCATTATATAATGGTTTTGAAATTTTTATTGAATTAAAAGAGAAGCAAGGTTGAATGTAAGGTTTTAAAATAAAATGTATAGTCCTATATGAATAAGTAGTTTTAATTACACAAAATTAAACACGTCATATATATATGTATGTATATGTATGTATATGTATTCCTGTACACACATACAATCACATGTTCAGAAAATGCATTGTTCTGGCAGAATGGGTAAAAGAATATTGTTGCTTCTTGACGTTAGGTTATAGGTCTAGGGTTTATTTGAAAAGACTTTTCTTTTTCTTTCCTGCATTATTTTACTCACTAAGAATATAACATTTTAGTATTTTGTGGGAGGTGATACCATCTACTGACAAAACAACCTGACCTGGGGGCCACTGGCTCCTCTTTTATTAATGTGTGTGAGGGATTAATATTGGAAAACAATACTCAACTCTTCTCCTAGTGAGTTGACTGAAGTCAATTTCCTAAAAAATATTTGGTATTGAGTTACTACATTTTAGCAGAAATCACACTAAGAGGTGACAGAATGTCTAGGCTTTGAGTGGACAATGTCAGGACTTCTAAGTTGTTTCCAAGGACATATTTGATGGGAGATCCAAGGCTGCAGACCCTTTGGGGGTGAGAAGGCTAGTTTAAGATCAGAGATCTGTATTTGCATTCTCCATGCTATGTCCTGTCACAATTATCTTAAAGATTCGGCAGCTAAAGTGAAAACAAGGCTTCACTGTCATCAGTGACATCTATAGACATCAAAATAAGAAAGAATTCTTTTACGGAAAAATAAGCATCTCAGATACTGGAGTTAAAAGTTCAGTAGAGCACACATTATTTGTAGCAAGATGATCTCTTCTTCTTTACCACTAGAAACAGAAAGAGCCAAGTTAAAAAAAAAATGTCCAAGATGGTGATACAGCCTTTGCCCATTATTGTGGCTAAAACTTGAGCCTCTAAAGGGAGTTCTGATGGATCTCCATCCAAAACCTGTATTTCCTTGACTGACAAACTAGTGCAATGCAAGAATTTGGTACCCAGGTGGTGGAACAGGCAGGCAGATCTCTACATCTGTCACATTGCCCATCCTCCAGAGGCCATTCATAGCATTCACAAGGCAGGCAGGGATAGTGAGAGATGCAGGGGAGGAATCCCTTGCAGATTGCCTACTCTCTTACTGTATTGCCTTGAAAACAGTGAGATGGTGAGGAGATTCAGATTTCTAAAAGACTAATAATTATTTAAAAAGTCCCTTTTAGGTCTTTGGTTGTTTTGATTTTTGTTAAAAAAAACAAAAACAAAAACAAAAAACTTGTCCCTTGATTTATTTTCTCTTGACTTGCTTCGCAGATATTTTATTGACCTTTAGAATTTATTTATTTATTCATTCATTTGTTTACGCTGACTCAGTATTCTAAGACATCTTAAGGAGAGAGCTGCAAGGAGAAGACAGTTCAAAGGTGATCTGTAGGTGAACAAAACCGTTCGACTGAATTCTTTTTATTTTGGCTTAAAGTTCGTTAGACAGACTTCCTTCCCCAGCTTCTTCTGCATGAGCCCCACCCCCTCGCACAGCTGAGGAAAACTCTTCTTTGACATTCAGCAACGGAAGGCCCTTCAACACTGCTACAGCACACTACCTAGAATGCACACACTGCAAACCCAAAGGCTACGGGAGAAAATCTTTCAGTACGTCACATTTGTTTCATCACTCACAAACCCACTCATATCGAAATGATAGACCACACACCTAGTCACTCTGTGAGCACAATTCCCCTCTTCTGTTTTATACATAAACATGTCTGAAAAGCAAGCGAGGGGATCTAACGAGTACGTTCAACATGTATGGATGCTTCTTTCGCTACCTTTCTTTCAACTGCCTACCCTCCACATGTGAAATAAGACTAACAAATTACTTACCACTGCCTCAGAAAAATAACTTTTCTCTGGGACAGTGTCTGTCTATATTGTACAATGTGGCTTTACGAACGATAATGAATGGCTAGCTTGAAGCCAATATGGTACAGTTTAAATAAAAGCTTGCATTTTTAAGAGAGCAGAACCAAGCTGGACAGTGGTGGCGCATGCCTTTAATCCCAGCACATAAGAGGGCGAAGCAGGCAAATCTCTGACAGTTCAAGGCCAGTCTGGTCTACAAGAGCTAGTTCCAGAATGGACACCAAGACTACACAGAGAAACCCTGTCTTGAAAACAACAAAACAGAGAGAGAGAGAGAAAGAGAGAAAAAGCGCAGAACCAAAAACAATACCTGTATTTTGTCAAAATACAATACAGCTTTGAATCTCTTATGATACAGAAATAAGCATATTCTCCATCAGTAAAAACAGAAATCAAATGTTTTCTTGAGAAATACTTGAGTGACTAAGGTTTAAATCATCTTCCAATACATCACACTTGATCTATTGTGATGGAAAAGTGCAGTGCTGTGAATTGCCCATTATGTTGGAAAATCCAGAAGCTGTTTTAATTGGTTTTGAATGAAGGCATTATTCTGCATTTCTAATCATGTTTTCACCCCTAAGGCTAATATTAAAAATGAATTACAATTCCTGAGCAAAGGAATTGAGTCAGAATCATGGTTGGGAATAACACTGTGTTCCAGATAATCTGCAAATAAGAGGACCCAAAAGTTGAGTGTGTTTATAAGGAGGTAAATGCTCATTAGACACACTCCATGTGAATAATGAACCATCTGATAGCAAACATTTGTGTGTGAAGCATTTTACATTCGTCTGAACAAGTTTTTCTCCCCAGATCATCAACGTAAGTATTCAATAGTCACTCAGTTTTACTGTTTCCAGAAATGAGACATATGCATATGTATCATCTGCCTTTCCCCGTTATTACACACACCTTTAGGCTGCTCTTACAATTTTAAGATAAAAAAATTTAAATTTCTACTTTACCAACGGGTGGTGTGTGGTGATTGCCAATGACACATACACCCTAGAGTTGAAAGGAAGCCTGATCTCCTGGTCACAATAAATTAAGCTAATGCTACAAGATAGAAGCTTGTCATTTGTGCTATGAAGTGGTTTCTGCAAAAACTTCAAATATTAATGAGGAAATACAAACTGACCTATTCACTGACAATTAAGCAACTCTGACTGGAGTACCAGGAATCATTTGCATAATGGAAATACCCTTCCCCCAATTATTCAAATTATAGTTTGAAAGGGAAAGAACACTCAAGAAGAGGTTTTTATTGGTAGGGACATTTTAATGAGGTGATGGGTATCTTCATAAGTGTTCTTGGGTGAAGACACCTGGATTATTAAACAGCAATTCTGCTGTGTCCTATATTAATTCACGGCAAGATTTTATCACGTCTGTTTAATTTATTAGCGACTTGAAGGACTTGGTATCACTTGCATAGTTTAAAGTAAACCAATTTAAACAAAAGATGAAATAAATGGTACGTTTTGAAGATTGGAGTTTTTCAGGTATTTTTCTTTTAGCTTAACAATAATTCAGCAGGAGTACAAATCAGGAAAATCTTCATGAAATTAACTTCAAAGCAGCTTTTCATATGAATCCTAGAGGGTTTATTGTGGAGGAGGGGGGCCACCAAACAAAATGAATTTTAAATACATCCATTGGACTGAACTATATTTCATGTACAGGGACATTCAATGTGGGAGACAGATCATTTCCCGTGACCTCACACACAACAGGAAAGCCAGTCCTCTTTGAAATAATAAAATAACTGATAATAATAAGAGGTTGATAGCTAAGAAATTTTGAATATTTTAAATGTACTGTACTCCAGAATACCCGAACTCAAACTCATCAGCATCTTTATATCCATGCAGGATAAGACTGTAGGACGTAGTGCTAATCTTCTATTTCAAAATAAAAAATGAACATTCCATCTAACACCGCATGATTTGTTTTCTTTAGATAAGGCTAAGGCTTATAGATTTTTTTTTGGTCCAAGTTTCTTCCCTTCCTCAGATCTAAACTTCATTCTTCATAGGGTGAAACTAAGTGTTCTCCTAAGTGATTTAGAGTTGTGAAATGGCTGTTTCTCCAGTGATATTTTTCTGAAAAAGACCATTTTTACTAGTTCTTTTTCACATGAACTAGAGACTGTCCAAAAATATCCCTTGTCATTTTACTGTTACAAGAAGGGTAGAATGTTATTGTGAATAATGGAATCAATTTGGTATAAGTGCAAAAGGAATTTTTGTATGATATGAATTAAATCAGCTCAACCAAGTAACTCTTTTTGGAAGTGACTTTCTGAATACATAAAGGCAGGAGCTAGAGAAAGCAACGTAAAACCAGCATTTGGAGACCCAGAAGAGATCTGTCTATATAAAATAAAGGGCAATTGACGTCCAACTCTCAACAAGCTTGTCCTATGCACTTTCCATATGAAACAGTCTTCAGCGCTGATATGATGATATTAATTCTTTGATCCAATGGACTGTTCTCAGGCTAACATAGAAAGCAGTATCCACAATGAAATGTGACAGGAAGGATTCTGTAGCTAGCCTCAGAAAAGACTAAAATTTGATTAATTCTCCTGGCCAAAGACTGTACAAAAGAAAAGAACCGTTAACCTGATTTTTGCCAATTTAAAAGAAAATTCTATTTGGGTCAGTACTGGACAATACTCTTTACACACAATGGAGTCTAGGGGCAGAAGCTCATAGTTGCCATCAAACCGTGTTCAGGGCCTTAGGGTCATGTTCTTCCTGGAGCACAAAGAAGTCAAGAGCCAAGATCAATGTCCACACAACTGAGAATAAGAACACGAATGTCTTGAAAGGTTTTCTTCTTTCTTTTCCATCAGAGTTAAGAACATGAGAGTAATCTATTGTACTCTTAGCATTAAGACATAGTTTTTTTTTTCTTTATCCACCATCAGTGATTTTAATCAAGGCTAACTCACAAAGGCAGGGAAATCAAATTCTTTCCATTAAAAACTGAGCAGTTAGAACATTGAGACTTGAGGGTCTCTCATCAAATCAGGGCTGTTTGGAAATATGTTGTTTCTAGATTGGTGGAGCGTTTGGAGACCGCTTTTGTAGTAGCTTATATTCCTATCTCTAAACTTCTACAAAATGAAAATTCAGATGATCTGTCAATAATCAATTAGCTCACAAATAATCTAACATACTGACTAAATGACCAAACTATTATTTAGTAGCAGGGAAAATAAAAATTATGAGAGATTTTTAAAAACATATTACCACCACAGGTTTCCCGCAAACGAAACAAAACAAAATTGTGACTTGCTTTTCTTCAAGAATTGGTGACCAGAGAAATTTTACATGACTAAATTCAAATAAACTGTTTCAAAGCATCTAATCAAATTTTGGAAGCAAATATCTATGAGTAGGACTAATAGATCATAAAAGGCCCTTTCTGATGGATAATTGCAGATTCTGCATTTATTTATTCTTCAAATTAAGCTCTGTACAAGCTAGTGGGATAACATGTATGTGAAGGCATTGCTTTAGAGTTTTCCCAAAATGTTTACTCCCTGTATTGCTTGGTTCCTCACTAAAATGTCAGATCAGAACAATTTTGATATCCTCAAAAAGCAAGACTGTATTGAGATCCAAACATCTATTATTTTCTTCACACAGAATACTTTACAGATTACAGTCTTGTCAAGTTTTCCTTTCAGCAACAAACACACAGGAAAATGGCAAAGTTAGAGAGGAATTTTGCAGTGTAAGAGTCCAGCCTCAGATTTCTCTTAAATGCAAACTCAATTTTAAATTCTAATGTGTGGTTTATAACATAAAGCTTCTGGCAAATAATATGACTGGGAGAAAAAATAAAATTAGAATTTCTGAGGATCAGTTGTACAAGAGGGAGAGTCCTAACTAATCAAACATGTATATATTTGGTAAAATATTGTTCCTTATAACCTGCCTAATTTATATATGGTCTTCACCCAAATGGTGCAGCCTCCTTGTTACCATGTTCTGAATGGATTAACTCAAAGCAGCTGCACCTTCTAGAGACCAGATCTTGCTAAAATGCAACAATGATGAACTAATTGCCGAATCATACACGTACATATGCAGACTCTAACACCAGTGAGATGCCCTGCTTTACTAAAACTCTCTTCTGCCCCATTTTGATGGCATCGCTCTCACCACCACCCCGTACCCCAGTTTCCTAAGTCTATATTTTAAGTGACAATATTGTTCCATCCCCTACCTCCAGTCCTGTCCTTTCATACCTTCATCCAATTTAGTTGAGAATTGTGTTCACACTGCAAATGGGCTTTTGTATACCTCTTCCCCTTAAACTCCACTTTCCCACCTGGACTTCTCACCCTTCTGCCTCACACTTGTTCTGCTGTGCCAGAGCCCATCCTTCATCTACCACAGGCTCTTGGATTGCTTCCTTTCCTTCCTTGCTTCCTCCCCTTGAAAGTGGGGACATCCCTATCCTCAGCATTCCAGCTTTCAAAACCTACACCGACATGCTCACCGCCTACTTCCATGTGCAGGCTGGTCCTGCTCTGCATACTCTCTACCTCTGCCACTCACCTTCTATAATTCTGCCCCCAGACAATCTGCCTATAGTGGGTGCTCTCGACTTGTAGGTGTGGTTCTGACTTTGCCCTTCTCTGTGAGTGGAATCTCCGCTTGCTCCATACTCAAGCCACAATCCTAGAGGTCATCCTTGCTTTCCGCCCAGTCTTCACTTTTTACGTCCAAGATGCCAGCAAGAGCTGTGGATTTCATCTCAAAAATGTCTCCAATAGCACTAGTGAGGTAACTCCATGGGGAAAGATACTTTCTAACAAGGCTAACTGATGGAGTTTGATCAGTGAACCCACATGGTGGAAGAAGCGAAGTAACTCCTAAAAGCTGTCCTCTGGCCTCCAGGTGAGCACTGTGGTGTGTATGGAATATATATACACACATATTCACAAAACAAATAAATATAATAAAATAATAGACCTAAAAAAACCTCTTGCTGGGCGGTGGTGACACATGCCTTTAATCCCAGTACTTGGGAGGTAGAGGCAGGTATATCTCTGTGAGTTTGAGGTCAGCCTGGGCTACAAAGGACATCCTGAGCCGTTAAAAAGAGAAACTCTATCTCAGAAAAAAATAAAACAAAACAAAACCAATCCTCATATGTATCCCACGGTTGCTACCTCTTTCCCCTTTCAACCTCACTATTACACACACAGGGCTGGGGGCACAATCTTCAATATAGTGCATATGTTCAAGTGCACATACGAACAGTGTAATGACATTATGAACAATCCATACGTCATTAAGCACTTTCAACATGGCCAAATCAGTCTTCTCTATAACCTCAACTCCTTGATTTCCAGTTTACTTTGAAGCAAAGCAGCAAACTGTAGAATTAATTTATCTGCAAAGCTTTGATATGGATTCTTAAAATAAAAGATGATTCTATGTTTTACCTAGATTTACAATGCTATGTTCAAAACATTGGCTCCTTTATATTACATTAGTCTCTGCTCATATTTCTTTATCTTTCTAATTTTCTTATTTGCTTCTAATCAATTAATTAATTAATTTAATAATTTGGTTCAAGATCTACACATGTATGGTAGATATTCAGCTCTTAGGCCTATCAATATTTTTCAACTTTGTTGGCCTTTCAATTTTTTTGGAAAACCAGATACTAGGTCTTGACAATCTGGAAAAAAACAGCATTGCGCCAGTTACTTCCCATTGAACCATTTCAACGAAGTTCTTACTGCAGCGGTTTCCTACACATTGATTATAGGAGGTAGAAGTTTGATAGATGTCATTTTAAAGTTGGGCTCACAGAACTATAATTGAGACTTAAAGGCAGCTTTTAAAAACATTGTTACAGTATTAGCCTAGAGTCTTTCAGTAAATTCTTTCTGTGCTTAAAGTAAAATTTAATAATTTTTTCTAATGGGCAACAGTGTCATCATGACCCTGTAGACACCTCCTTGACCCCTCTCCATCAATGTTTGTTGAATGAATCAATGACTAACTGGATAATTTGATTGCAGCCCTCTTACCCCCTGACATTGTGTCTTTCCTCCTCTTTCTTACTTATGGGTTGAGAGCTTCCTATATCACATATTTCCAACTATGGAGAGCTATTACAGACCTAAAAGCAATAGCAATGGGATGACTGGCAACAGATAGAAACATCCAGAATGATAAATAGAGATATTTTTGCTTTTACAGCCCCGTTAGTTTTGCTATTGTTTTCCTCATTTGTATATGATATGTAGTACATAACTTCCTTTTTGTCTCCATTATATACCATATTCATTTGGATCCATTTTTTACATAATTCAAAATAATGGGCCTTATCACCAGCATATTGTGCATATGAAATATGCTGTGTATGTTTCTGTAGAACCCATGAAACAGTGGCCAGTGGGATATTTTGTTGACACATTCCTGGGATCAGTTCTCTACGTGATCACTTAAATACCCAGATAAATAACATAAGATTTATTTGCTTTTATTTAAATCTCTTATGAAGTATGTGGTTAAGACAATGACTTCTTTGCACTCTGCAATGGTTTAGATAGCTGTTCTCCAAGCACATATTAGATGAAAACCTGTTTCCCAGACTCTGTTAGAAGGTTCTGTTTACCGGGGGCAGTAACCTTAAGAGAATTCTAAGACTGGAGCTTCCTCTGCCTCTTAGCTTTTGATTCTAGCTTTAGACTAGTATTTCTGACTATGATGTGCTAGCACGGGTCTAGAAGCAATCAGCTGACTAATCAAGGAATGGAATATCCTGAGTGATAAGCACGAACAAACTTCTTGTGCTTTTGAGTGGATTGTCTCATGTGTTTGCTGGCATAATAGAAAGGTAGTACAGACCCCCTGCTAAGAAGTATAGTAGGGTGCTTACAAAATTCTAAGAATGCTTGTTCAATACAGCTCATTGGTTCTTGTTGTTACCTGTTAGGCAGTCATTCTGAACGGTTTTGGTTTACCTCTGCTTCTTAGTCCTAAATGAAACTGCAGGACACACTTTCATTTTTTTTTCTAACCATAGGCATATAAGGATCTAGCATCTCAAGCTTGCTCTGGAACAACTAGAAGTGAAGTTGATTTCTCTTGGGAAAGAAGCACCCTAAATATGGGAACTGGAGACTGACACCAGTGACACATGAAGAAGGACTACAAATGAATACCTTTGCAATTCAGATTGAATGACAAGTAATTCACAAGTAATTGCTACATGTATATATTCAGAGGGGTGGAGGCAGCTAGCTCAACTTGCACCTACATACCAAGGAAAGCTCAAATCACAACCAAAGTCCTTTTCTTAGAATATGCCTCCCTCCCAACTAAGAGGGTTGCATCATTCTATGATAAAATCAGCTTCAGGAACAGTATCATTTCATCCAAGTACATAATCTTCCTTTGCTTAGTATGTGCATTCCTATCACACCTTTAACATCTAAAGGCAGGGAAAACACTACAGTAACAGTGTACATGAGCACACACAGTGGAATACAGGGTTTGTCACAATACCTTCTAAGCACCATCAACCATTACTTTCGGTGAATGATAGTGATGTTTTTCTGTTAAGGCCCAATCAATAGTTTATTGTCTTAACTCATAGACATCCCTTATGTCCTAGTAAAGTAACAATTGGATAAGCATGGATGAAATGTAATCATACTTTATTTGAGGATAAAGACTGTCTAGTTGAACACAGTTGTCAAGTGTCATAAAATATTTTTTGATTATTTTCAAAAAAGTTCTTGATTGATAATCATATAAAAATAAGCAATAAGTCAGCATTGGCCCACACAATGGCCTTTTATGATGAACTAAAACATAAAATGCGTTGTCAACTCTAACAGTAAACCAACTGTATTAGCTATATTCCTAACATCTGAGATATGATTCTCTTTGAAACTGAAAAGTAGGAAAAAAATTGGAATGTTCAATACCCAATCCAAAGTCTGTTCTTTGGAGCACATCTTCTTTAGCTCAGAGAGAAGTGATTTTCTTATCTCTGAAATAGTGAGTGCAATTATAAAATTCCAATACATATCATGAAATCAAGAAAATTGATTTACAAGTTAAGTACTGCTCATAGGGGCTCACAGAGACTGAAGAGACAAACACAGAGCCTGTGTGGGTCTGAGCTAGGTCTTCTGCATACACCTTATGGTTGTGCAGCTTGCTGTTCATGTGGGACTCTCAACAGTGGGACTGAGGGATGTCTCTGACTCTTTTGCTGTACTTGAGACCCTTTTCCACTTCCTGGGTTGTATATCCAGCTGTGAGGTTGTGTTCAGTCTTACTGTATCTTGTTAGATCATGTTAGCTGGATATCCTTTGGAGGCCTGGTTTGTTTGTTAGGGGAAGGGAAACAGAGGAGGTGTTGATCTGGGGGAAGAAGGGGAGTGGGGGAGGGACTGGAAGGAGTCCAAAGGGGAAACTTTGGTCAGGATGTAATGTATGAGAGAAAAACAAAAGTAAAAATAAAAATCCATTCACACACACACACACACACACACACACACACACACACTTCCATGTTCTCAAAAGAAAAGAAAATCACATTGAGTTCACTCAACATAGGTTTATCTAGCCACATACTGTACCTGTGCGAGACAAAGGAAATGAACTACTGGCAGTTGAAGGAGAAGCATCTGTCTGAAACAGTTCAATGATATACATACATCATTTTTTGATAAGTCTCAGAAGAAATGCAAACACCTTTGCTGCTAGATCAATAGGACCATGGGTTTCAAGAGTCAAAGTTCCTCAAGGCATTGCTACAAATTGACAGATAGTCTCTTAGCACTTGATTGGATGTGAGACCCAGTGAAAGACACGCAGACTTTGGAGTGGAGAGTCTCATCTCGAATAGTTCCATGCTGGCCAGACAAATACGGTGGCTCAAGGAGGTGAGCCAGCCCATCCACAAGTCAGTTGTGAATTACTCTCTCTAAATTGGCTCCACAGCTGTGGTTTCAATACCCTCCAAATCACTTAGGGTGAATGTCGGGGGCAAGGAGGGGCGGGGGCAGGAAAAAAAGCCTGCTGTCCACACAAACACACACCTTTTGGCTAGTTGCCATCCCAACTCATGGATACATGCAGATCTAAAAAGGACCATTTCTTGAACTCTATCAGAAAAATGTCAAGTCAAGAGTTTGGCATAGGAACTGCCATCAGGCACCCAGACATATCTTATTCCAGGCCTAACCTACAAAGGAGGTTTATGAAATAACTCAGCTCTGGGATAGCCTGAAATTCTCAGCCCCTTCTCCCACAACAGCAGGAATCAGGGGAATGGTGCCACAATTTTATTTATTTTGAAAAGAAAATGCAGAGAAAGCTGAGGAACAGCCTTCACTACTAGCCCCTTCCTTAAAAGTTTAAGGAAAGCCACAGTCTAGCAATAGATATGAGTTACAAAAACCATATTTCACTATCTCTCCAACAGTAGATATTCTAGTTTTATCTAATCAACTGAATGTAGCTGCGGAGACAGATATGGAAGTGAATGGTAAATGCATTGGAAGCTGATATGTCAGGGTGCAGGACCCCTGGCTCCTGGCGATATGCTATGTAGCTGTGATAGATATATATGTCCCCCACACTATGTCCCCCACATACATACATACCTGTGCACATGCATGTACATGTGGAGAGGAGACAAGCAAGTGAACAGAGGAACAAGAAGTCATTTTGACATGTAAGTGTTACACATAAACACAGAGAGACACAGAAAGAAGGCAGAGGACACGCCATCATCATGGAGAATGCTAAGGATGCTTCCATTCATAGAAGCATGCTTCCTGGGCTCGATTCCGTGGACAATTCCTGCACTCCAATTTTACACAGATATCCTGGGAAAATTGTGTCAATCATTTTGCCAGCAGCTTAACTGTGATGCTATTATCACCTGGCACAAGCTTACAGCCCTGTACCTCTGTCTTCACAACTCCCCTGGTCCATGGCAAGCTCCCCAGCCTGGCATTTACAACCATGGCTAAACCCTAAAGAGGGCTTAATAAAAAGATGAATTTCCTCTTCCTTTCTCTGCACTCTCACATTCTCTCTCTGGTTTCCCCTATGAGTCATGGTTGGCCATCTACAAGAACAAAATATCTAACTGAAGAAAAGTGTCTTCCAACTGCAGCATCTGTCTCCCTGGCAGGCTCTGCTGACAGTTGGGGCCTGGCTCTGGAGTTGTTCCTTCAAGAAGCTCTGTGGGGCTGAGCTATTAGTTGGCTCCCCTCTTCCCAGGTGCTATTTCCTACTGGTTCCTCCCGATTGGAAAGAGAGATTTGTATATATTTATCCTTCTGAGAATCTGCTATTGTGTAAATAGCTCCAGTTGAGACCCCCATGGGAAGCCACACAGGACAAGGGAGCTCTTGCATTTCTCTCCTTGCAGAACCTCCATCAAATAGCTTAGCAATTCCCTAAGGCTCTGCTCCTGGGTATTATTATGTAAGCAGTTTCTCCTTCAGAGAGAGAAAGAGATGCGTGGAGACACTGAAATAAAAATGCCCACAGCTCTCTAAGGGAATTTCAAAATAGCAACTTTCTTAAATACCAAGGAAAATACCTGGTTCTTCTCCAAATCCCAAGATAGCCTGTGGTAGATGGAGAACTCGATGTTGGAATGGGGGAGGGGAAGGAGGTAAAGGGGACCACGAAAGACACTAGGGAAACATAAACTACACCAAGTTATGGAGCAGGCTACAGCTCAGGAAGTTCTGACACTTTAGAAATTTAGTTTTTTACTTAGAGAAAGCCATCTGCATTTTGTTTGGAAAGTGTCTCAGGTGGGGGCATGGTAGCAGAGCCACGGTATTCTAGGCATGCCACATCTGTCTTGTTCTAATTTGGAACCTAAAATACTTATGTCAGGCTCTCCCTCTCCTTCAAAATTTCTTCTCAAAAAAATTTTTTTTTTCCTTTTCGAACAATGACTCAAGACTTAAAACCCCTGGAGGCTCTGGATTCTTAAAAAAATTAGAGCCTAAGTCTTCTGCTGCTGCCGCAGAAAGCATGGTAAAGCCAGGGAGGCCAGCTCTCTGGGGCTTGAGGTGCTCTTGAGTTCCTAGAATCATATGGCCCACCTTCTGACTTGGAGATAAAAAGTGTTTGGGATTAATTATCAATAACCTTCTCATGGAAAGTAAAAGCCATTGAAACTGAAGACTTAGGCATTTAAGAGAATCCAGTACTTCCTTGCATTTAACATTTTCTAAGAATAAACACAGAGAAAAAGATTAAACCTTCAAAGATCTCACTTATGTAAGTCCGACAACAACAAAAACTGCACAGTGGAAGGATTAATCTCAAACAAAATTGGGAAAAGAGGATTTTGCATGAAACTGCTCCTCTGGCTAGATCGTTTTGTTTACAAAACGAAGTAGAATTTGGACCCATTGCACATTCTTTCTTAGGTTTTCCTTGTGAATTGAAGTTGTTAAAGTAACACTGTAATTATCTTTTATTTATGGCATGATGTGTTTATAATATGAAATTTCCTTTCACATTTTAAAAGTTATAATAATTCAGGGTTTTTCTTAATAGCAAAAAAAATGGAAAATGGAACAAATATTCATTTTACCATTTCTTCTCAAGAATTCTCTGATGATGCTCTGATATGTGTGTGTGTGCACGCATGTGTATGTGTGTGTACGCACGTGTGTGTGTGTGTATCACATTTTGTTTTAAAGATTTAAAGTTTTTTTCACTTTTAAAGGTCATATTTATAATGGATCCAACGATGAATATGAATGAGTTGCAGGCTATGCCTAAAGCTGGTGCCTTTTCAAGTAAAAAAAGACTTACTAATAGTTCCATTTGTTTTCCATTAAAAACCCCCTCATTGTATTCGCAGCAATCCACATGGCAGGATCTAAGCCTGCCTGGACAAAGCGTTTGCTTTGTGTGTATCAGATGCAAAATTTACTTAAATTCCAGATAATTACAAGTGCATCTGCTAGGCTTTGTCACTGGTCTATACGAAAATTTCCACAGTGTATACAAAGAGCAATTACCCAACAACTAAAGAAAAAGAAACAGTGATTTCTGCAAATTATAGCCAGCTCCTTTATCAAGAAATAAGTTTGTGCTAAAAGAATACAACCCCCAACCACTTAAAAAATAAAAAGAAAGAAAGAAAGAAAGAAAAAGCTTTCGCTCACACCATATACATTATGTACAAAGAACAAAAAGGAGCCTTTCAACTGTTAAATTAGGAGGTATGAAACAAGGATAGCTGCGATTTCAAATAAAATCATCTCACGAAACATTAAAGTTTCCCCTGGGAAGGGGTGGGGAGCACAGAATACCCCAACAACGTGAACACTCTCTTTAAACCATTCTGATCCACTGGTAAATGGGCTCAGTCTCTGTTCCTGACAAACTGTGGCAAAAATAGCCACTTACCCTATTTCTGATCAATTCTGAGTTCTCTAATTGGAAATATAAGTTCACCGAATCAAGAACATCAAAACAGAGAAGATCTGAAAATAAACTTTGAAAATATTGGCTTTATCCATTACATACTCCATTCGAGGTCTGCCGATGGAGCTCCAATTGGGCCATTTGATCAACAGCTCTTTCTCTCTTTCCTTCCCCCGCCCCTGTTCCCCCTTTGCTTTCTTTTAACTTCATGCACAATCCCATTTCAACTGTCACACTCGACACAGCCAGCCTTCCTTCAAAGCCCAATCCAATTTCCAGACTTTTACACCTCATGCCAACTAAACAACACCAACGCACTCCTGTGCAAGGGCCTAATAGAATAGATCTGTTCTTTTTCTTTTCCTTTTCCTTTTTTTTTTTTTTTAAAAAGAAACTCTCAAAGCTATCCACAGTGATCCAAACAGTAGAATAGGAATAGTTTCAGAAAGGGAAAGAGCTATTCAATGCTAACAAATTTTTGTGACCTTTGACTTATATGGCATCCATCAGTTTAGTGGTCACTTATTTCCTCTTCCGCTTTCATTTAAATATCTTCATTATTATTCTGTAAAATGTCTTATGTTACTGGTCAAAGCTATTCGTCAGTAAAAAGTCATCTCTGTATTCCCCAAACTGGAAAATCATCATTATCATTAATATTTCATAGAACTGCATTAAATGAGACAATATTCAATATTTAACTATCTAATTCTACAGTAATTTATATTAGAAAATACCAACCATGTGAGAATTCAGCCAGTCAGATTATTTTATTGGATGAACCTTTGTCGTTATTAATAACACTTCAGTGTCTCATATTTTTTCAGCATAGAGTATAACATCCAAGGACTGAAAGTGATTTTGTTTCTAATTAATTCTCAAAATCCTTGGGAGACAGTGATGGAAGGATAAATATATTAATTCAGAATTGAAGAATTAAGGGCTGAGCCTTCAGATGCAAAAGTTTTATCTGTGATACGGATTACTTGTGTGGGTCCTGTATCTCACTGGGTTTACTAATAATTTAGTAACAGGCAGGCTGCTTTAAACCTCAGACAATCTAAACATACAAGTGAAAGGAAATGGAGTTGTATCCCTTTTGAGTGCAACAATTAATCATATTTCAAGATGAGAAGTTGATGTATAGTTTTAATGGCATTTCATAAAGAAATCATGCTGTTGATTGGTTTACCAGACATTATTAGGCCATCCAGCTGATTACTCTGTCCTCTGCACAAATTCCTTCTACCTCCTGTCTAGCTCTCTGTGAACTGGTCAAAGATTGGTCCATTGTTGGTAATTTATATATAACTTTGGGAAAAGGAGAGTTCAAATGGATAGCATTTCAATAGGATTCTTGGTGATGAGAAAATGAAGTGTATACGTTGCATACTTTAGATTGGTGTGTGTTTATGAATATCGGAGGCAGTGTGCTTAATACTTTTAGAATCAGGAATGGCTTCTGATTTGTTTTAGGAGAAAAAGTAAAAGATCTTCATGTTGTTATTTACTTCTCAAGTGCATACTCCGAGCACCAAAAATTCTACAGCTCAATAGAAAGAATAATAAAAGATAGTGAAGGATTTTTGTTTACATGCTTTATTGACTCCCCTGTTTCAGTTTGAGAAATTCTGCTTCTCTCCTATAGGCTGTCAGCTGTTGTCTCATAGCATAGAACACCAAAGCGTCAGCCTCAGTAACTTAGAGTTTTAGTAAGAGGGGTGTGGGCACTGGAGAAAGACTGGCCAACATCAATCAGATGGGATCAGATGGGATACAGTAGCCTAGAACTTTGAATAGGAAACCAGGAAGCCTCAGAGTCAAGGGCAGAGTGATGCTCCATTTGCACGTGATTGGTGCAAAGGGATACATTTCCAGTGGTAATGATGGCTGTGCAAGTGTATGCAGGGCTCCTGCTGAGCAACTGAGCCCAGGGACAGAAGCCGAGGGCTTGGCTTCCCATCTTTCTCAAAATTCTGGAGATTCCTATAAGGCCTTATAACCTTTCACGAAACTGAGATTATTCTCTTAACCTCACAAGGAGATCAGGACCTGATCCCGAACACAAAACAATTCAAATTGTTTCAATTAATTATATAATAAAGCAGGCAAAGAAAGATGTGCTGTAATATTGTGAACTGAAAAAAATAATAGCTTGTCAAAAAGACTTTGCATCCAGAAGGACCCCAGCAGTCTCTGATAAGTTATCTCATAAAGTCTTAGAGATTCTTATAACCAACCAAGAAGAAATGAGCCAAACGCCAAAGTTTAAAGGAAGAACACATCACCAATGGCTCTACATTATTTTTTTTATCCATTGCTTCTCCAAATCAAATAGACAAGGAACAAATGATAGAAAAGAAATTTGGATGGTTTGGCTACTATTTGCTGGAAATGAGATATGAACATCTTGAAAGTCACAGACAAAATGAGCATTAATCAAAGAGCTGACAGGGATATCAAAAGTCAGAGCAGACTGCCCAAAGTCCAGGAAGCTATTACCTGGGGCCACGGAAAGGGTCAGCGCTTCCATGCACTTCTTCCTGTACCATGTACTTTCCGAGCTATTCACCTCATGCTTTTCAAGAACATCACCCTGCCCGCAAATGACTGAGAAGAGGGGAAATTACGAGAATGAATATGTGAAAAATAAACCCCAGAACTTGCCTATTAACCCTGTAATTTCATGTTCCCTGATGAAAGAAATGTTTAGAGACAAGTTTTTAACCTTATCTCTGTATGAAGTGGAATAAGTTAGCATTTTCTCCTGTTTCTAGATTCTGGAATTTTCAGAATTCTCTTCTGGATCTCTGTTTTATTTTTTTGAGGAAATTATGTTTATCTATCATTTATAAACAATGTAAATGGGTAGTTTGGGAAAGGAAGTGTCTTAGCCACTCACTCACTGATTCAAGTCACACAGGCAAGAGGCACAGACCCTGAACAGCTCCAACATTGGGATTTCTTCTTAGTCTTAATTCTAAGACCCAGAAGTTAAGAAGGCGCTGGCTTCTGAAGCCAGAGATACACAGTTTAATACTCACCTTCTGGCTTTACCCTTTAGGTAAGCGTGCCTGTTACTAGATCACTAAATGTTTTAAAATAAAAAAATCAAAGGAAAGAAAGCTGACACTTTAGATTTCTGACCTCACCTAAAGCTATGTTTTTCATAGAATAAAGACATTTGAAGTGGCCAGGAATGCTTCTATGTTTGCTGTATACATATGCTAAAATAAATAGGTCAGTAAATAAGACATGAAAGGAAAGGCACACAGTGATACAAAGTTCTGAATGTCCCTAATTAAAATCTTATTTTAAACACATACACATACGTCCACATAGGTATTTTTTTACCTGTAAACTAGAAGCTTCTAGCGCACAAACCAGTAATCCTCATACACACATGCCCTAAACTGTGTATGATTCTGAGCACACCCCATGGGGGCTTAATAAACACTTATGAATTGACTGACAAGAGCAAAACCAAGAAATGACAACCTTCAGGGTAGCCGTAACACAATTTTAACTTGAAAATTGCCCAGAAATAGACTTCACAATCTATGGGAACATACACAAATCTTATAAAAAAGAAGTGGTGCCCCTCATACTCTTAGACTGGCCTTAGGGAATAGCTTAGTGAAAAATCGCTGCTGTGGGAAAGAGAGTTCAGCCTCTGTATCTATTTACTGTTTGGCTTCGGCAGCGAATCCAGCTACAAGCAGAGTTTATTCTGTAATAAAAGGTATTATAAGACCATGTTTAACATTAAGATTAGAAGAAACACAAAGTTGTGCTCAAAATTTAACATGTTTCTCACTGAGTCTCCCAGCATCACCCACCCTTCTTTTCAATTCTCAAGATTCATGTTGCCATTTTAATTTCTATGCAGATAAAAAGTAAGGAAAAAATCATAACCTCTAATGCTGAACTAGCTCTTCAATAGAAACTTTCCCAAATAAATGGAGATCATTAATAAATCACAAATTTAACCAGCACGTTCACAAAGTGATGCATTCATCGTGCACGCTACTCCCGAAAACCCACCTCATCCCCTGAGTCCTGGAAGAAAGCTTTCAAATGTCTAAGGCTCCACAGTGCTGTTTTCTTCCCTGAAGTTTATATCCTCTTCCTACCTTGGGAGGTCAGAATGGGCCAGGCATAACAATTTACCAGTCCTTTCGGGTGAAGCGTGATATAAATAACACTTCTCCCATCAATTTGGTGTTGCCAAATCTCTGTGAAACAGTGGCCAGTCGAGCCACTACCTACTTAAAGAGCAATTTCCACCTTAGTAGATTTCCAAAACTATGATGATAAGCGGGGGCGGCAGAATAAGAGAGAAAGCACACTCAAGATTTAACCCATTAAACTGATGGTGTGAAACAAGAGAAACAACCAAGATTAGTTGCAGAGGGAAGTTTCAGTGAAAATACACGAGAGGAATAATAAAATCTTGCCTACGTACATCTAGCTGTGCCATCAAAGGCCAAATAGAGTAACCTTTTTGAAGTGTAGCAATTCTGCCTTAGCACGGGCTTATTTGAGCTAGTCACACGTTCCAGAAAACTTTGCACATTCCAGCTTATTCCCCGTCTTCTAGTGCCACCTTATTCTTTCTGGCTCTCCCATTCTGGACCTGAAGATCAAGTGCAGAGTGCTTGCTGGACAAGTGCTCTACCAGTGAGCTCACCTTATTCTTCCTACCTACTCAGCCCTGTGTATTACTAATACATTTTCCCTTTTGTCTTCCAACTCACAATCCCTCCTGAGGGTGGACACAGTCATCTGCTTGGTCGGAAAATTGAGTCTGTTTTCCAATCTACACTGTGAACATCTAACTTGCTATGTGTTTCCAAGAGTATAAAACATGTGAGACTTCTTAAGGATTTGATTGTGTAAGAAAGTTACACTTTCAAGGTTTCCTTCCCTCTGTCAATGCAGACACACCTTGATGGTAAAAAAAATGATATTTTTCAGATTTTGAATTCTCACCATTACTGCAAGGGAAAAGGACAAGTTGATTTTGTCTCCTCTTTTATTCTTGACTGCCTCACGGAGCTGTGAGATTGGTGATTGATCGTTTCTCCACACTCACCCACAGCCTTTTCTGTAGCCACATGTAAATTTGCCAATGGGTAATTAAGCAGCAGACACATCCAATAAATATAATAAATAAATATGATTTTCCCCCTCTTAGTAATTGGTTTCATCTGACTGAGTCTGATAGCATGTAGGGATATATAAACAGGATTAGAAAAGAGAAAAAAATAGACGCTGGGTCATACAAATTGTAAAGCCCTAACTACTGTGGAATGTCTCTGTAATATCTGTGTTATTCCTAGGGTTAAAATAGAGAGAAGCAGGTTATCCTTTCTGAAGACGTTTCAGTGAAGTTAAAAATAAAACTGGAGGCCAGACCATTACTGTAAGAAAAGGTTAACCAACTAGAGAACTTATTTTTCTTTCTTAAGTACCCCCTTTCACCTCAGCCACACTGTCCTTCACTTGTACCACCACTAAACCAGTGCTGGGCGTTCAGGACCTTGACTGAGGTCTCCAATTCCACATCAGACAGGGCTGCATGAACAGAAATGACATGGATAGACTAGAAGACAAAGATTGCCGATATTTGTGCACCATTACTGCCTGAGCAAATACTAAAATGAAATGAAATTACTTTTCCAATACACCCTACACACAGAGTAAAAAACATTATCTTGCATTGTAAAGAAAGCACCTACTTCTATTATCATTTGATTTCTTACATAACGTTTTGACATCAGATTTCTCCTGCCACCAGAGGAACAGTACCTGGCTTATCTCTGGGATAACAATATTAATTATTGAAGGAATAAATTAAGGTAAAGACTAAAATGTACTTTAGTATAGTTTTCATTTTTCTGTATTTTTCTAAGTAATTGCTACTAAAATATATAGTATATATTCAAACGCCCTAATATTCTTGATGCTTTAAAATATTCATAGTTAATATTTAAAAATGAGTTGCAAGAGTCTGTAGTAATAAGTTTGGTTTTGGATGTACAAATACAGATTACCATAGGCATAGAGAGAAAGAGCTTCTACAATACTGTTTCATTCTTAAAAATAATTTAAAAACCTAAGAACTATTTTCAACATTTAGAATGAAATTTTTAGGTAGCTTTAAAAAATTGTATAATACAGTAAAATTGTATAGATACAGTGTACTTACATTATTTTTTGAAATGGTTATTTTACACAATGGGATTTTCTTAACCTCTGCCCAATTAATGTCTATTTCATATATATATTTCCTACATATTCTCTTCTTCCTCTCCTTTGAGCAGGAGAGATATCAAACACTGGATATCAGTTAAGCCTTAATCAATAATAACAAAACAGCATTCAAATATAAGCTTCTACCAAATGAAGCCTATCCCCTGCAAAGATTTAGATTTTGGATATCACCCTGAGTGTAGACTTTATTGCCTTCATATGATTAAAATTCTCTGACTTTAGCTTTACCTTCTAGGCGGTAAAGATTGAGGAACCTAAAGAATTTAGCAAATTTATGACTTATTCTTTTGAACCATATTCCCAAATATACTTGACACTGTGCAAAACTCTATTTTCTATAAACTTACAGTAATCACAAAGGACATTTCCAATAAATATGTATAATACAAAATGTCTAATCTTATAAAAATAAAAAAACCTCACAAGCCTAAACTTATAAGGCACTAAATAGCATCCTCATTAAAGCAATAAAATGTACGTCCTGAAAGCTCAGTTGTAAACTTTTGCACATCTGCCTTGTGTTCTACTGCAATGAAAAGAACAAGCAAACAGATAAAGTTCACATTTTTGTCTCAAAATATGTGACAAAGCTACCTCAGAGAAGACAGAGTCCCTAAATCAGGAGATCTGCAGGCATAATCAATCCCCTTTCCAACTGCAGGGCAGTCCTGAAAACTGGGTGCCTCAAAGCAGCCAGCTCTCTTCCCAAACACACAGCACTGTATTTCTTCAAGACAGACTTGACTGCTTAGCACCTCTCACGAATGCACACTCTAGCAGGGGCTACACACTTTTAGGAATATGAAGGATGCTGTCAGCTGGTACATTCAAGTCACATTGCACAGGGGAGGTGGGGTGGGACTCTTTACTGAGAAAAATAGATTTTACTTTAACATACTACTGGTATTGTTTTGTTTTACTCTTTATTAAACTTAGAAACTAAAACACCTGTTCTCTTTTCACTAATAGCATAGTTAACGAGCCTATAACTAACTCCCCCCATCCCAAGAACTCCTTTTGCCTATAAACATTGCCATTCTATGCTGAGGGCGGATAGACCAATGAAAGAGTTTCAGTAAAAAACTAAAGAAACTCCATTTGTGGACTAGATCTCAAGAGTTCTTCAGGTTTTGCTATGCAGTAACTGATTTTTGGAAGCTGTACTATTTCACGTTCAGAATCACATTGTAGTACATACAATATACTAGATTATCCAGAGACACATAGACTTAAAAAAAAAGATGTATGCTTCTACCATTTATAAAGCCTTTAAAAAAAATTAGCAGCACAACTCTCAGTCCATCTAAAATAATTACATTAAGAGGTGTTTTGTTTTCCTTACCTGGGAAAGAGACAAGATAAATATCAAATATAAAAATAAAGAAGAGACCAAGTGAAAATAACTGTATGGTGCTGGTTGTACATATAACTGAATAGTGTGACTATTTCTTACATAAATCCCACTAAAACACAAGAATATTTTAGCAAAGCTGCTATTTACTCTCAGCATAAGAAATTCTATAAAATTATTGAAACATTAAAAAAAAGTTAAATGCAGGATTCCCTACTTACAAAATTTATCTCATTTAACCAAATAACACCACCTATCTTTTCACTAAAAATACCTGTTAAAAACTGCAAGTATTTAGGTGCTATTTGCTGGCTAGAAGTCTGCCCCACCTTTTCTGAGTGTGGGATGGAGAGTGTGAACACATCAGGGCTACCAAGAGTCAGCAGCAGATCAAAGAACAAAACTGTTGCACCATGCGAAGTCATGAGGGGAAGAAAATGCTTGTGTGAGGTAAGCAGTTTGATAGGAACTTTCCCCTCTCCAAATCTCGCTATGAGTTTAACTTTCAGCCCTCAGGTGGGGAGAGATACAACAACAACAACAAAAAGCCCTTGGAAATGACCTTGATCATATTTCAGCAGAAATCACTTCTTAAAATCAGTCTGCACGAAGGGGAAATCTTTGGAGGAGCTGGGCGAAGCAGATCCTTCTAAAAAGCACACACGTAGCTCAGACTTCCTGTCACTTACTCAGGGAAAGGAAATGACAATTAATTCAAAGAAACTTCCAGTAGGTCTAGCATAAACACTACTTTGGACATGCAGAGAAACCTCCATTCCTATAAAGAAGAAAACAGGAACCCTAACGATAGAATCAGACACGATTATCAAGGTCTGTGAGTCCCCGGTCTCAGACACCTGTCTTTCTGCACAGCCCTCTGGCCGAAAAGAAGTGACTTTCTCCAGGAAGTGCAAGGCTTTCTGCACCTACTGAAATGCCACAGGAATGCCAACTGAACGTGAGCTCTCTAATTTACCAACAAGCCCATCAAGATGACACCACTACTTAGATACATTAATCTGAAATCAACATCAGGCACACCAGTTAAAGGCTCTTAGTGAAGATTTAATAATAAACTTAATGATAATAAGAAACCCATCAACCATACCAACAAGCCGCAGACACGCTACCACAGAGAACCATGCTAGAGTAATGCAAATCCAGTCAATTGAATGTAGTATAGCCTGCATTGAGTTGAAAACATGGATGTGTTGAATATTTTAACACAAAATATCAGAGCTTTTTAGAAGTTGCCAGGAAACAAGAAGTCCACAGAGGGGTGGGCTGGAGAAAAACAAAACAAAACAAAACAGAAAAGCAACCTCAGCAGGAAAGAAGTGTATTCCTTAAATAACCAGAGTCCTTCCTAGTCTTCCTTTGTAGTGAAGATGCTGAAAGGGAAGTTAATTACAGTGTTTGTATATAAAGGTGTGCTTTGAATATGTGCTAATGACATGTTTTGCCCCATGGGCCCATCAAGAGTCCTCAACATGGTCAGATCTTAGTGCCCATGCATGTGGATGTTTTGGACTACCTCTGTGGTTCTCAGCATGGGGTGCACTGCCCTGGGTTTGGCCATTGAAGGAGAATACTAAGCTGCTTTGGATGCCTTGGGTTCAGAAGACTGGGGGTTACTAAGTGAATGCATTTTTGTTTCTTTATGATTCATACAAGCACATCCTTCAGTCAAAAACTGTTCCAAATGAATGGAAGTGGAGTGTTTTCCTCCTCCAATTTAATCAAAATGGTAAACTCAAGGGTCCATGAAAATATTTTATAATGGCAATATTGCCATCTCAAGAGAGTCCTGAATAAACAGAGCTCTCTTTCCAAATAAGATGCCTCGTTTTTTATTAGTAGGATACAAAGGCAGAAATAAGGTTTAGATCTCAGGAATCTTAAGGGTGACTTTTGTCAACCCTAGGGGAAACAGAGCAGGTGGATCTGCAGGGTGGTTTAAGGTAGATTTGCTCTAACCTAAAACAGAGCCTGACTAGTTGAGCTAATTTACAGCTGGTTTTATTCTTAAGTCCTGAATATATTAGGCTGCCTTCTTCAGTTCTTCCACCACCAGCTAAGTTTATACTAAAGCAAAGTTTAACAGTATTCCTGCAAACCATACTCCCTACACCTAGGCAGGCTGCTCCTCTTGGGGTGAGGACCGCACAGTGGAGGCTGTCTTCTTTAGAGAAGAATATTCTCCCTGACAACACATGTGCTTCCTTGGAGCCTTGCTAGCCTGGGTCTCCTCATCTGAGTTTGGATCCCTGTGCATTTGGAGGTGACTGTGCACAGGCACAGCCCTCCTCTCTACCTCTCAGCTTCCACACACCACCAGCTCATTTCTACACGGCTTAGCAGAAAAATTCCAACCCAAAACTCATTTCCTTCTCAATTGCTGATTTGCCTTCACTTATTGACCCTTCAGTTTTTCTACTGAACTGGAACTGAAAACTTAAGGAGGAACAAAAGAGACAAATGAAATATCATAACTACCCAGAACCCTCTAAAGAATTCAAATTATTTGATGGCATTAAAGAACTTATTATATGTGATATTGAAAATAATGTTTAAAATGGATCCTGGCAGCAAGGATGATGGAGTAAATTCGGTTTTTAAGAAAGAGGAAGGGTCCAATTTACATGCATTATGCTGGCTATTTTAAATAATTTCATTCCATGTGTAGAGCAGAAACTACTCTCCCTCTCCCCAGTTGACAAGATGCCACTTCAAGTAAGAGCTGAGAGAGGGCTGGTCTGAGGTTAGCAAGCTCTGTATGTCTCACAATTTTGAATAAAACAATACCAGCAACCCCCCTGCTTCTTCAAAACTCTAAATTTATTATTAAGTAAATTTAGCCATAGCTCAGTCAGTGGAGAGAAGGATGCACTGAGCCACTTATCTGTTTATTATCTTTGCAAGCCACATGAAAAACCGTGTCTATTATTGCTTCCTGCAAATCTGCAGCAATGTAATGCAAAACAGCATTTTTTAAAGAAATTCTCGGAATGCAAAGGATTCCTCCTGCAATTCCGAGTATTTTAGCCAGCGTGTACCGTACAGTAGGTCTGGAATCACTGGCATCGGTCATGCTGTTAAAACTGAGTCAAAACGCATTGTAATCCTGGAGAGCGATAACCTTAAACATCAATGCAATGTTAAAATGAATCCTAAAAGAATCCCTATAATTGCGATGAATATTAGCGAGAAAGCGGCAAGTCCTTCTGCAGGGAAATAACAGCCGGCTCTACAAATCTTTCCCCTCCCCGCCCCCCAAACTCATGCAACTAATGATGACCTCCCGAAGTGCCGAATTTAAATGTTCCAGCATTCATCTGAGAATGAAGGGAGAAAAAAAATACACAGAAAACCATGAAACAAGTTGCAAACTGCACAAACGCAAGGCGAGGGAGAGAAAACTGCAGCGATTCAGGAGCGATTGCAGAATGATGAGCAACAGAAGGGAAACGGGGAAGAAAGAAAAAAAAGAGGGGGAAAAAGCCTTAAGCATTAAAGAGTAAGAAGTGAAAAACATTTACCAGCAGCTCGGTCAGTAGCTTCGCTCCCTGACACCATCTACATAGAGAGAGAACTTAGCCTAGAGTCTTCGGTCCCAGCTCGCTTTGGAGCAAAATTCCTTCACTTCGAGGGGGCAACACACACCCTCCAGAAAGAGAGAGACGGAAAGAAGGGGAAAAAAAAATAATCCCAAAGACCTAGCGAGGCTTTCTCCCTCCTCCCTCTTACCCGCCCCCCAGACTCCCCAAACGGTGCTCGTTGCTTCTGCACAGTTCAGGCTTTGCTGCGGAGGCGCCGCTGCCGCTGCTGCTGCTGCTGCTGGAACTGCTACTTCAGAAACGATTAGGAGGACGCCCAAGCACGACCTGAGCCTGCGAGCCACCCAGGACCAATGTGCAACCTGCTCTGGAATCAAACCCATAACACACGCAACGCACACCCAATGGCTCCTGCACGCGCACACACGCGCCCGCCCGCGCGCCGCACAGACACACACGCGCGCACACACATATGCACACGCGCGCGCGCGCGCGCACACACACACACACACACACACACACACACACACATGCAAACACACGCGCACACAGAGGCGCGGAGCTCTGCTCACCGCCCGCCCTCCCTCCCGCGCTGTCCCTCTGTGGGAAGTGAGAGCCAATCCCTGGCCCCGAGCGCGCGCACAGGCCCCGATAGCCCAGTTGGGTTGGTGCCTTTGGGGCTACAGGGTGGCGAGCTCCGTGAGGGGCTCTCGGCTGGTAAAAAGGGGCGCTAGGGGCACGTGTACCCCTTTGTCTGCAGAGATACCCCCCTCCTCCTTCCAGCCGGGCGTTTCCAAGAGCAGAAACTGAGCGCGCCAAGCGGGGGCCGCGTAGAGTTCAGTTCCGCTCCGGGCTTGTCCCGGGCAGGCCCGCTTCCCTAGCTGCACGCACCGAGAACTCCGCTCTGCTAAACCCGATGCACCACGGCTGCACTCAGGGCTCTGAGAACTAGGGAGCATCTCCAGCCTACGCATCCTGCTGAGGACCGGAGCCTGCCCCGGCTCACGAGCATGCCCAGTGCTCGGCTGGACCCAGCCGGTTTCTCCCAGGGTTAGAAATGCAGAGCGCAGCAGAGAGGGCAAAGCTCAGTGAAGGCAGGGTTTCCAGAGCCTGCCCAGCTGCAGACCTACCTCCCCGGGATTGCCAGGCGGTGGCCCTAAACCTGCCCCCAAGGGCGCGCGGAAATAGAGAACAAGGCTTCCAAGCATCAGTAAGCAGTTTCTTTTCTATCTTTCAGAGAGAGAATTCCAAAAGAAACGGCTGGTTCAGTTTTGGAATAATTGGGAGGAAAAAAAAATCAGAAAAAAACCCCACAACAACCACCCAGCAGGGCATGGCAGTTGTACTAGACTAGTAACAACAGCTAAATGTATATTGCCTAGTTGCCGTGTGCAAGTTCATGCTCTGTGCTGCCCATGAATTATTTGATTTTATTCTATCCAGAAACTGTATGGTTAACTCAAATGGAAATGGGGCCCCAGTATACCATACCAAATGCCAGTCAATTACAACCTATGCTTCCTAAATCTAAACGCAGGGTCCGACTCAGCCACTGGAGACAGAATGCAGCGGGTTTATAAGCCCTGGGCATTTTCACCAAGGGAAAGACCTGGTGGAAGGCTGGTGATAGCATCCTCTGGCCCCGAAGCTGCACCTGGCTGGCCTTCAAGAACCCACAGACCTTGAAAAACCACATGCCTGATTTTTGCCAATGTTTTCATAGCAATGGCATGAAAGCTACTTATGGCTTGGCTGAGGACAGTGAGTCCTTCCCCACACTGTACACAAGAGGAGACCAGATCATAGGAAGGGTGTGCTACCTCCTTTAGACCATACGAATGGGGATGTGGCTTGCCACAACCCAAGGTCCATGCTCTTTCGACTGAAATACGTTTCTTTCCTAATTGCATCCCGGACAAAGCCGTGAGCCGCAGACGTAGTATTTTAATTTCATTCAGCAAACACGGTGGTTTTCTACCAGCATTTGCTATTTTCAAGGCTCTGTCTTAGAGGTGACAGAAGATGACAGACACCCTGCCCGCAGTCTTTGAGTTCACTTTCTAGCAAGAAGGGGATCATATGCTTGGGATGCTAATGAGGGGCATGGGCAGGGAGCCTGCTTGTTAGGATCTCCTTGCCTCCCCATATTCATCTGGAAATCTTGTGTCTATCCTCCACACTCTGCAGGGACCCGAGATCTCTCTTGCTTGGGCAAATCTCCCTTATTATAAGTTTTCTTGGTTTCATGTATGTTTCCTTTCACAGTTTTCCTGTAGGTGCAATTTTCTGCTTGTGATGTGACATATCTTTTAAGTCCTAAAGCACCAACTGTCCAGACTGTAAACTTCATGTGGGAAGGGACAAAACAACTTTTATTCTCCCCCTTTCTGCTCCAGAAAATGGCAGATGTCATCCCCACAACCACCACACCTACTCACAGAAGAGGAACCATTCCTGATTTTGTTTTTGTCAGGCTAACAGATGAGTAAGTTGAGAGACATTGAGCAGGTTGTCTCCATCCAGTATGTGATACAGAAGGTCTGTCACTCAGATCTGCCTTGTGCTACAGTCCACAGGGTCTAGACCCAGGCCACTCTGCTCCTGTTACTCAATAGTGAATCAAAGTACATGAAAGGGGCTTATGGGAAATAAGGAAGTTAATTCACGATGGCATTATTGAAAAATACGGAGAAAAACAATCCGATATAGTAAACATTAGTAAGGCATGCATTAAGGCAACTTATCTATGGTTCTGCATGGGTGCTAATACTCTATTTGATAGATAAAGAAACCAAACGGTCCGATGAAGGCTGAGCTACTAGATTGGAAACCCTGAAGATACATGACAGACACACTAATCTCATCCCCACAGCACCTCCACACCCCAGGCTCCGTCTCCCTTTTTTCTCCAGACCCATTTGCCATACATCTTATGAGTCAGTGGACAGGTGGAATTTGAAGTTCATCTAACTTCAGTACCTCAGAGTTGACTGGGGTTGCAGGGAGAGTTGGAATGCTGTTGTCACCTTAGCCCTGTTGTGGCACCTCTGGACTGGAGACTTGTGTTCATAAACAGGAAGGTCCCCACTGGTGCTTTCCTTCTGTCATTACAGCTTAAAGAACCAGAGACTCCGAGACTTAGGTTGTTCCACAGGGACCACAGCTGTCTCAGAATGCAGAGTTAGGTTTTCAATGCAGGCCTCTTCTAACTTCATTCATATTTGTGCCTCCTATTGTCTTGAGTGACAGAGGCAGTGGCCAACATGTTCAGAGGCCTCTGAGTTCTCCCTCTGAGAGGAAGTGCTTCAGGGAACCAGCTACTACCAGTTACTACCACTTGCAGGTTCCACCTTTGTTTTGCCCTGTACCTCTAAATCTGCAAAAAAGAATGCAAAGTCTCATTGCTTTGCTGGTCACTTGCACTAACAGCAATGGCCACAGACCACTGGGGGAAAAAAAAGGCAATTTTGTATCGCTTTGCTTGCAGCAGAATGTTGAGCATCCTCAGTGACAAGGTTTGATTGCAAACAGGCTTTTGTTAAATACCTTCACAGCTCTGGATTGTTACTGCATAAAGGGATTGGTGCATGGACCTCCGCAGAGGTTACAATCCATGTAAATCAATCTTAAGAAAAAGATTCTCAGATCTTGAAAAGTATCTCCATCCTTTGTATTCTCTTCCACATCTCTAGCGTCCATCTCCATGTTGTGATCCTGAAGATAACCAAACCACACACACACAAATTGTTCCGTCTTTATTTACATATTTCAAAGCTATAGATGTGTGCATCTGACTATACATACATATCAGTCCTCAACCATGGATTCTTCTGTTGCGATTGTTTAGCTTCAACCTTGCCCTTTACCAAAGTGCTATGAATACGGTGGTCCAAAGAATAAACACAAACCCTCTTTCCTTCTTTCTCAGAATAAATATATTCACAACAGAATGCTTCAACGGACGGTAAGGTCCCTGGGATTCCTGATAACTCCCTTCCTGTGTATATGTTAGGTTGATTTTTGTCATGGGGCAGCAGAAGATTTATTCGTGCTGAGAATAATTCATTAAGAAAACCATGAAGGGCAACCTGCAAGGAAACATTCCTAAACACTTGAAATGTTTCTCAGTACTGCATTCTGGCACAAAGATACAGATAGATTTCCAAGCATTTTCTTTTGAAAAGTCATTTGTAATGGTTAATATCGTCAGACTGGCAGCATCAAGAATCACCTAGAAGGGAAATATCTGAAGAACTGTGAAATTACCTAGACTGTAATTTCCTTTGGCAATGTTTGTGAGGGGTTCTCTTGATTAGGGCAATTGAGGTTTGAAGACACACCCTAAATGTGGGTGGCACCATTTCATGTGGTTGTTGAGTGGAGAAAAGGTGAAAGGGACCTGAGCAGCAATACCCATCACCATCTGCATCCTGCTTGCTGATGCGTATGACCAAGTCTCCTCAAGGTCCCTCTAACCTGACATTCCTACCATGATGAACTGTATCCTCAAACTGTGAGCCAAACGGAACCCTTTCTTCCTTAAATTGCTTTGCTTCTCTGTTTTGATGAGGCATGGAGGAAAGTAACTGATGCATATTACAAGACATTCTAAAGCCTGGCATGTTAATACATATCATCGTGGTTATTCCTCATGTGACTCTGAGGTAAGATACAAAATGTCCACATTTGATTGATGAGGAATCAGAAGACTGGAAAGCACAGACCATGAAAGTCAAGTAACACAAGTCAAAAGAAATGCAAGTCCAGGCCTGGGAAAGCTGCCTAATGGACCCTACATACTCTTACCTGGCACCTCTGCTATTCCATCATGCTGGACATTAGACATAGGAGGGGTGGGGTGGAGTGACAATTCAGGGATCTGCACTCAGTGGGAATAACAATTCATAACGTAATACAACTATTCTCCTAAGGTGGCTGAACCTTGTTTGGAAGCCTGTATAGGGAAACACTATTAGATGGATTTAGCAAACAGACAACCAGTGTGCCCAGAGCCTGCTGAATGGGAGCAATACATGGGAAGCAATGTATCAACAGAGCAAATTTCTGGGTTGTCAAGGATGTACTTTTATTTCCCTTTGTGCTGAAAAGTGCTGCAGTGTAGTTGTCAACCATTCCCCAGGTCGTTCACTCACTATAGACAGACTCAGCCCTCTCCTGGATTTTCCATATTCCACGTGTTCCCAGGAAGATTTTCACTTCTGTAACAACAGCAGACATACATGTGCTAATCAACTGAATGGTTTTAAATGACTGCCATGTTCCATGGTTATTCCTGTGACCTGAAGCATCTCCCATGGGAGCTGAGATTTGGTAAGTGCTGTGTTTTCTGTTTTGAGAGCAGGAAGGGGAAACTCTTGGAAATGTGATCCCAAGCAGTCCTATCAGTCTGATGCTGTGGCATCCACCCAAGTGCCATCATTTGCATTTTTTCTTAATTTTAAACCTAATTATTGATTGGGAATTTCACATCATGCACCCCAAACCTACTCACTCCCTTTCCCTCCATATCTGCTCTTCACCCCTACAGTATGCCCCCAAAATTAATTAAAAACAAAATAAAGTAACAACCAAAAAAAATCCCACCCTGCTCCTCCATCTTTTCAACACCTCTTCATTCATCCTAGTGGCATCAGGAGCTGTGGTGTGTCATGAAGTATACTCTTCTTGTCCAATCAGCCCCAACCACAAAATGTTCATTGAAATTAGTCATTGTCTTTGATCTTGCTCAGTTAGTCATTGATCACTCGTTTCTGATACACCATCATTACTGGGCTGGGCCATCACTAAAACTCTTCCTGGATATCCTACTGTTGCAAGTTATGGAGATTCTGCAATTATCCTTCTGTAGGACCAGCCCCCTCATACACTCCAGGTCAAAGAAGTAGCAGCTGTTAGGGTGGGCCAACCCAAGGCCTAGAATGTGGGTCTGAGTGTTAGTTGAGCTGATTGGTCCAAGTCATTGAGCTGGTTGCCACTACCCTGTCAGGTGAGGGGCAGAGCCAGCTCTCCTAGGCCCATGCCATCAGGGCCAGGTCTCTTACGCCTATGGTGTGAGGTAGGGCCATCTCTCCCGAGTTCTGGGGTTAACTCTTCCATAGTGGGGGGCAACACCAGTTCTTCTGCTATAGTGTCTAATGAGGGGCAGGCCAGCTATCCTGGGGCCAGTGAAGGAAAGGACAGTGAAGGAAAGTGAAGGAAGGAAAGGAAAACATGGCCATTGGATGTCAACACGCATGGTTCCTATGACCCCTGTGGCAACACAAGCAATGGATATCAGCCTAGACCACTCCTGCTGTTGGGCCACAGACCCACACACGGCTCATGGTCAGCACCATTTGGCTGGGTAGATCACTTGAATTGACCTGAACCCTGTGGTAGTGGGATTCTTGGACACCAACATAACCACAGGTAGTGGCCCAGACGCCTGGCATTGCCATTGCTTGTGATGGACATCAAAACAGACCTTGGCTGCTATAGAGCCACAGACCCAGACACAGTCCTCAGCAGCAGTCCTGGACCAGATGACACCATGGCCTCAGTAGCAGCACAGCGCTTGACCACCAACCAACATGGCCACAGGATCCTGCCTAGACCCCGGGTATCTGTGTGGCCTTTGGTGGTATCATGGGCCATGGATATCACAGACTCTGACTGTGATAGGATCACAGACGCAGACATGGTCCCAGGCAGCAAGCAGCCCAGGCTTGGATGTTATCATGGCCCTGGGTGACAGGTCAGGCCACTCAGATTGACATGTCCTCCGTGGAAGTGTGAGCCTTGGGCACCAACACAGTATTTGCATGTTTGTACAGAGTACCTTGTAAAGAAAGAGAAAGTTGATAAGTATTGGCCGTGAAACTAAAGGTAGAGATAGAGTGCAAGCTCCTTTACAGTAACCGTAGTTCTTCCAATAAATCATTCTGGTAACAATAACCAAAAAACAAACAAGCAACAACAACAAAACCCCAAAGCTGATGTCTAAGCATATGGTACAAAATAAAAATTTCTGACTTTCAATTCTGAAAAGCCCCAATAAATTTACCCATAACCTATTATTTTAATTTTATGCAGTATTCTAACAAGTTACAAGCCCATGGGGAGTTAGGAAACAAATGGCAAACCCTTATAATTAGAAAATTAATAACAGTAAGAAACTGAGACTAAGAAGACCAAATTTAAATATTCTATAGGCCATTTGAAAGATATAATTCATAAACAGAAAACTCCACCACACCACGTTTCTGTAGAACTTCTGGGTACCTGGGGTTATATCTCAGCATATCCCGTAATATTAATAATGTTAACTTTCAATCTGAGTTTTGGTAGCTACAGCATGTGACAAACATAAAGGCTGGATTCTTCAGCCTGTCACTCAGACCGTCTATGTGATGGCTAAAATCACATGCATGTTTCCTCTTACAACAAGTACTGCCTGGTCCAGTGAGCTGTTCAGATTTCGTTTACATGGAGTGGCATCTCAGAAAAGGTTTAGAGACCTTTCTTCGTAGACGACTGATAATCTCATTGACTAATGAGATTGAGCAGTAATGGCTAATAATGATAGGAGCCAGTATAATACAGAAAAAGCCATGCATTCCTACAACATACAGCCCAGTTACATTCCTTTAGCCACGTCCTGCATCCTTCTTCCTCCACCTAGACCCTAGCCAAAGACCCTGACTCCCACACAGCTGTACTTTCCTTGGTCTTCTTTCCCTATCTTATTTTTCCACCAACTGGTATTTCTTCTCCCCATCCCCACAGGCCAATTTATCTTTCAGTATCCCATTGATGAGCCATTTCCTCCACAAAGCCTTTCCCTACAGTCCCGCCCAGACAGCCTTTTCCTGCTTTCTGTAATTCCTCCCTTCTAACTGTTCTCCACAACTCTCTTACATTAGTATTGCCTGTGTTCTTGCCTTTTCTTCCCTGATGGACAAGAAACTTCTTGATTGCAATAACTCCATCTAGATTATCTTTGAATCCATCACTAAGATTCACAGAAAGCCTTACACTGAATGAAGTGTGTGCTGTAAGAACATATGAATACATGAATGGCGGGTGCTCGATATTTTCTGAATCAATGAACATAAGATTATTGTCACACGGAGATAAAGTTAAGTTTTGTAGGTTAGAAAATAGGCCTCATGTTATGGAGGCTATGTGAGTAGCTAGGCTTTAAGGAGATGACATAAAACACTAGCTTGAGTGACTCCCGTAGGACAATAGATGGGGGCAGTCAGTGACATTGACACTTGAAAAGCAGGAAGATGTTGTCATGAATTTGTTCTGGGGGTCAATAAAAAAAGCAGGTAAGCAAAGCGGATGCGATAATCTTCAATAAGATTTGAATGAGTTTACTAACATGGGCACAATCCTACAGGAGTATCTGTGTTTGCTGGTGCACATGTGCTTAGATGTATCCATGCTTGCTGGGGTGCAGAGTGTGAGAGGTGTGCATAGTCTCTACAAGAGCTGCAAAGTCTCCAAAAAAAGAAACTGACGATTCCCTTCAGAGAAAGAGAAAACATCGCTGAATAAATAATACCTTTCAAGAGGCTTTAATACATTGTAAAGAGCATTTTTACTGATTGGTAGAAATTCTTTTTGATTAATTAATTAGTTAATGTTTTCAAAGCACTTTCAAGATGAAAAACATTTCACGAGAGCTCCATAATTTTTATTTTTCCCATGTACATCAGTTTTCCACATTACTGGGTTTGTTTTTTCTCTTGGGTTGCTCACCAAGCCATACACCCTCACAGAGGCATGGTGTGGAATATGCCAAGGGAATAGGAATGGAGTTGGGCTGACAGTGAGCAGGGAAAGAAAAAAAAACAACAGCAGAACTCTCCAAATGTAGTTAAAGTTATGTTTGAAATGCAATCACGTAAGCAAAGGGAGAGAACTGTCTTGCTGGAATCTAATTATATTATTTGCCAGCCCATTTATTTGTGCACAAAGCATGGATTGACAGCTATATGTTGAAGTAATGTCAATGACCAATTTTTACTAATTACTTAGTAAAGTCTGGGTAATGCTCTAGGACTCTGCCTGTATTAAGTGGTATTTTTCTCTCCAACAATCACTTGAGATACTATTATTACAAGCATTCACTGGTGAAGAAAATGAAGACCAGAGAAGAGAATTCACTTGTATCTGCCATAGGTAGCTTTTAGGTGGCACACTCCAACCTTAGCTATGATATAAAGAGGAAGAAAAATTAGTGTTAATGAAAGGGAAAAGAGAGAGAAAACTGAAGGGAAGCAGGAAGCGAGTGAGAGATGCTCTGAGGAAAGAAGAAAGAAGGGCAAATAAGGAAAATAAATGAGAGACTGAGAGAGGGAGGAAGGGATGGAGGGAGGGAAGGAGGGAGGGAGAAGTGAAGCAAAAACCTCCGTTGTTAGTGTTAGCAATTCTGACCACGGATTCCCTCTACAATGTCTATAGTCACCCTGTCTCATGGTTAAGTCTTCATTGTAAACTTGATGTGGTTTAGAACCATCTATGGATCTACTTTTGTCTGCAAAGGCATTTCTAGAAATACTCAACTGAATCAGAACACCTTCCCTGAATGTGGCAGAACAAGTCCTAGACTGAATAAAAATCAAGAAGCAAGCCCAGTAGCATCAGTCATCTTTTTCAGTTTCCCAACTGCAGAAACAATGTGACCAGCTACCTTACAGTGCTCCTGCCACTGTGCCATGACAACCATGATAAACTGTATCCTCAAACTGTAAATCCAAAGAAGCTCTTCTTGAAGTTGCTTTTGACAGGTATTTGATGATGTCAATGAGAAAAGTAGCACAGATACTAATAGATAATGAACAGACAATAAATGTGACCAACCTTTCATGTTGGCAAAACTAATCAACATGGCAAAGAAAAGTTAGTTCATTTCCCAAAGAAGTCTTTATTCAATCCAGTGTCACCTTCCATTTTGCCCAGGCTCTTCATTACTATCACATGACATGACATCATGGTGACAACAAGGTCCTGGATCCTGAGCCTCTGATTTTCTTTTGGCGAAAGCAACATCACCTGTTATTTCTATGAGGATTTGTGATAGAATTAAGAGGGGACCTTCTAGGCCTTCAACTAGCGATGTGGTCTATTCCCATCACTGAACATCCTCCTTAATCTCCATCAACCTGGGTATGAAATGGGACAAAACAGCCCAAAACCTCCCTCAAAATTATATTTGTGAAAATACTTGGGAAGGACTGGGACTCAAACACTGACGGCCAGGGTAAACTGCTATGAGGTGCTGACTACTTTGTACTAAGGGACTTTCAGAGGCTTGAGGAGCAAGCAACAGTCTTTGTATCAAGGTCTGTCTTAATAAGTCCACCTCTCTCATCTCCCACATCCTGTCTTCTTCACAGAAGAGGGTTCAAGAAACCAGAATTCCTCTTTCTCAAAGCGACTGATGGAAACTAGAACCTTTTCCCATAAACCAAGCCATACCACAACGAGACACGTTATTCTGATCTCACTCTGCCTGTGGAAGGGGTGGTCATAAGGAGATTCTGACCCACCAATGTCTGACAGTAACAGGCCTTATCCTCTATTCCAAAGGGCTCCAGCACTACACCTAGGAGGAAAGAACTTAGCAAGTTTCCCACTTTGCAGTCTACGATTGGGTTAGACTCTGTTCAATCAAAATGAAGTTTTGCTCTCATTACCAACTCTAAGCCTAAGCAGACATTTAAGTTTTGGTTTTGGATCTTCATTCTGAAAGCTTCCATATAAAACTTATAGTCATATAAAACTATGATTAATACATTTGCCATGCTTTTCTCTTACTAGCCTGTCATTTCTTATGGGGATGACAGCCATGACCCTGATTATGAGTGAGGAATGGTATTGCCCCTTTCCTCCTTTACAAAAGCAAGAAAACAAACAAAAACAAAACAAAAAAACCCCACAAGAAACACGTAGAGTTAAACAAACATTCCATGGAATTAGCATCTCTCACAGTCCCTTTCATCCTTTTCTTCTCAAATACCTGTGGGTGTGCCTATTTGCAGACATATCAACTAATTTGCAAGCAAGAGTCCAGGTTGCTAAAAATATAGTTGGAGGAAGAAAAAGTGACATCTAACCCCCACCATCATGTACACTAAAATCTCAATGGAATGAGGAGATTTGAGGCTCTGGGATGGGTGAACATCTCAGAATATAGTGAATTAGTATCTAGCACAAGGACCAAGGGGAAACGTAAGACAGAAGTGCATAATTCATTGGCCAGTTTGGCTGCAGGGTTCTCATTAAAGTGAGTATAATTAACAAATCTCTTTGCAGATATGAGATACAAAGATGCCACAGCCATAAAATCAAGGAAGGGATGTAGCAGAGCATTTCTCTCTGACTCCATTGACTTGGTGATCTCAAGCCCAGGCTATGGCCTCTTTATTGTTTGGTCTGTTTCATCAGAGAAATGGCTACTAACCTCACTGGATCAGTGTTAGGCTGGAAGGCAGAGGAAAACAGGTTCACCCAAACAAAAGACTCAGAGCAGTGATGCATAAAGTCCCAAGTTGACCCCCTTCCAGAGAAATGGTGATGTCACAAAGCAAGTTGTCCATAGCATGATGGGCTACAGGGAGACAATGAAGGGACAGCAAGCAGAAAAATGTTCTTTGTGGTACATACTCCTGTGAATGAGCAGTGAATGTGTTTAGAAGCTGCCTTGGCCTGTGTGAGCTTTCAAGAGGCCTCAGGACTCTTCCTGGCTGTGCCCACCCACACACTCTACTCTCTGAGAGGCAAAGTGTACTGCCTGCTAGCTCAAATGGTAGATATTGGATATTGAATGGGCTGGAAGTCAACTACCCATTTTTCCTTTCTCCCTTTCCACCTTACATCCTTTGAGGAGTTTGCAGGAATCAAGAAGCACTCTCAGAGAAGTGTCAGGTTAAGGGCAGGTTAACACTGTGCCTACAAACCTAAGAGGAAGGCAGGTTAGAAGAATGTCCAATAGACTATACTGTCCTGACTGACTGTCTTTGCTAAATGTGACCTCTCTACCACACGGCTTCCAAGAAAAACTGAAAGCATTCTGTTATTATGCCATTGCGACCTGGATGAGAAGCATGCCTTCAATGGTGAAATGACATTTGAGAAACGAAGATTTTGCTCTGGGATTAAGAAAGAGCCTTGTGTGATTTCCTGATAGCCCTAACTCTACCCCACCCCCACCCCGGAACATGTTAAAGATGCCAAAAGAGGGAAAGGTGCCAGATAATTGTCAGAGAGGATTAGTGTGATCAGTGACCAAGCTGTGAGCCTTCGGTCTCCTGGCAAACCACATGGAAAGCAAAGCCAGCTCCAAGAATCTGGTTCTAAGGCAAATGGAAAAGTGGCCTTCATCCCAGGGTGGCTGGATTTAGACAGCACTTAGTAGCCCATATGAGCAGACCTATTCTCAGGATAGACCCAAGAGAGGGCACATTGCCTTCTCTTTTATCCTGTGATAAAGACCAGACATACAAAGTCAAGGCAAGCCATAAACAAAGTAGCCATTAAGGGATTTAGATTAGGATATGTAATTGCCCCATTCTTACCCCCAACTGAATTTCAGATGGGTTCCAAAGCTTTAAGAGAGCTCAAATGGTTCAGGGCACAGCCATAGCCACGGGGAGGTGGAGAGCATAAAGGAACTGGGCCAATGCCATAATTCTAGCCCATTTCAACTGAAGGAAAGAGCAAGAAGACAACAGACTGGTTCTAAGGAAGTTCATGATTCTTCAGGCCAACGCTCATGGAGATAAATGAATGGATAAATAAATGAATAAATATAAACAAACAAATAATAAATAAATACATAAATAGAACAGACAAAAGACTGCAGTGGAAATAGATCTGATGGCCTGAGTAAGAATGTGGGACAGAGGAAGTCTCTTCATCAAGTATCTCCTTAAGAGCCACCCCCTTCCCCAGGTAAAAATTGTCACCATGTGTTTATTTCCTTGGTTGCTCTTTAAATTATTCAGATATGTTATTATATTGTTTCTCTTAGTCTTTCTGAAGGGGCCCCCGTTGTCTTTCATACAAGGCCCCAGTCTACAGATGCAGCGTGACTTTGACATTAATTGTACTAGTCTATAGTTCTGAGCATAAGGACCCACTGCAAAGGCAGGCTTGCCTTCTGCTTTCAGAGCTCTGTTTGTTTGTTTTTGTTTTTTGTTTTGTGTATGTGTGTTTTGTTTTTTCTTCTTTCAAAATCTTGCTTACATGAATAACGTTATTTGGAAATTGCATATCCCTCCAAGAAGGATTCAGAATAATCTCTTCAATATTTCTTCACATCACATTGAAACAATTCTTTCTCTGTGTGACTTTCTGATCTCATATCTTATTTCTTTAGTAACTTGCTGAAGTGTTGAATTAGTTCAAGGGTTGGACCCCTGTTTCATTCTGATTTGTCTGATGAATCATTACCTACAAAAACCAATTCTTTATTGTTTCCATGGCCACAAACGACCAGGTTATTCATTTTTCTGCTGTCAATTTACTTAATCTGTTAAAAAATATTAAGGACTGAGGTCATGTGCCTGGGGCTAAAGCCCACATCGCTGCCTAGTGGCAGCATCCACAAATGACAGTAGAAAGATGTAAGACATGATTTTGGCCATCTCCATTTGAAACTTGAATTTCAAAACAGGGATGACAAAAAAGAGTCACTCCTTTATGATCATCATGGTAACAGATTCTGATTCGATGGTTAGAAGATAACTTCAGAGACATTTTCAATTGGTTCAGTTATTCAGTTTTCCCCACTGTGTTCAGAATTAAAAGAATTGATCCCTATACTTATGATTGAATGCATTTTCTCTGAAATAAGTTCCCTAGTTTAAAAATGTATTGATAATACAATTTCTTTTCCATAAAGAGTTCCTGCACTTGTTGCTTAACTAATGAATCTACCAAATGAAGACAATGTATTAAACACTGCATTATAATTTTCTTAGATTAATGCACATGTCCATCATGTAGACAATCTAACTTTCTACCAAGTTAGCACATTTTTAAGATCAAGGTAGTTAGTGTGTCTTATCAAAATAAAGCTTAGGTAGAGTAGTTGCTGTACATTTTAAATCTACATTCAATATAGTTTCAGGATTAGACATATTTATTTGGTATAACATATGAGGATACCATTTCTCAAGAATTAAAACTAATCGTCTCGACCAGAAAATTTTATCAGACACAATACCGTTGTCCATAGTCACATGGAAAACAGTGACATGATATGAAAGGATAGCTATCAGAACGCTGCTAGATAATCCTACATATCTTCCTTGCACCATTAGAATTCTCTTTTCATTCCTTCACACCGTCTTCCAATATTCTGGAAAGTATATTAGAGATGAAATAGGAAAAGCCATTCTGCGTACCCTGCCTGCCACTCTGAAGAAAATGTAGCCTATATCTCTATTCAGATACATAATGTGACTCCAAAGTCAGGCTGCTGCAGGAGATAAGAATTCCTGAAAGTAAAACAAAATGTTTTGAAGATAAGAACTTGCCTACTGAATCTCACCCGAGTCTGAGTTTCACTCTGCCTATCTGTGAGCGAGATTCGCTCTGAAACCTCTGAGAACTGCCACATGTCTGCCCTCTCTTTCCCCTAATCTGTTCTGCAGATGGTCCTCAGATTACGGTCTTTACCATGGCAGCACATATCACTTTTACCTGCAAGTTTGTAGACGTGCATCCTTCTGCAGAATGCAATCTACCTCCTTATTTTAACAGTGGAGACAGCGGAGACTAGGCAGCCCTCCTTCATTTGCTGTGTTCTCTTTACCAACCAGCCTGGATACTCTTCCAGGCTCAAATAAACTCTGTGGTTTCCCAGACGTGTAGATTTTGATTGAGGGGTTTAGGTCCAAGCCTAAGCTTCCATCTTGCTACCAGATTTGATGTGATGCAGGACTGTGTATCGCAGGACCCCAGTCTGAACACCAGGGATGGAATGCTCGTCTCAATAAGATCATTCACCTCCTTCTCCCACCCTGACATTTACCACCTTTAAGATTTCTTAGCTTATTCGTTAAAAATTAATTCTGAGTCTCTTACCTTGCTAACATTTGTCCTAGTCTTTCTATCTCTGTGTTTTGCAACTTGGCTGAACAGTGAAGTGACCTAGGGTGGAGTTGGGGGGTGGGAGGTGGTGGTGGCATTAAGAATCAGTTGAACAAGTAAATGCTAGGTCAGTTAAGTCAGACACTGTGGTTGAGACAAAGAAGGCATCTGCATTTTTTCCCTTAAAAACATTTAGGTGACAACAATGTTTAGCCAAGTTTGGGAACCACTGGATTTTGGATAAAGTCATGTATTATTACAAAGCCTTTTTCTTAAACCTGTGTTTGATTTGAGTTTGCTGTAAAATATTTTTGTCTTTGAGGCTGAATTCTAACTCTTGCTCCCCTGGCCACATTTTGGCCAGATTGTTTCCCATCTCTTGGCTTGATAAATCCCTTAACACTTGTGGTGCAGGAAGTTAAATGTGAGTCCCTATTCAATTTTCAGATTTGCCATGTACCATCTTGCTATGTATACCTGGGTCTTCTTGGGTTTATATTTGGAGCACCCTTGGGCCTTAGTTTTCTTATCTATTAACTGGAAACAATCTCAACTATATTATGAGGTATGTTTAATGATTACATGAGATAAATGATATAAAGTACTGAGTGCTGGCTCAGTGTCTACTCAACAAACGCTAACCATTATTATTATTAATTAGCCTTCTTTGTATGTTTCACATTGTATAATATAGCAGTAAGCAGTCAATAATCATTTGCTGGATGAATAAGTCAATAAAGGATGGAGAATAAATCATACTTAATTGCTCTAAAATAAACCCATAGCAGCCAGTCTTCTGCTACAACATTCTAGTTAATGTATGTTAACTATTTACAAGAGCTTGCTGGCATCTTTGTGGCCAGTGTCTTTGTGAATTCAGATCTGAGTGAAGGCAGATGACTTCCTCAAAAGACAAGAGATCTGAGAAAGATAATGGCGCTCGCTCCAGAAAGGTTTCATTCTCTTTAGTATGTATCCACTAAAATTCACCAACCTATTCATATCATTGGGCGAGCTGTTTGATCATGCTCTTATCTAATGGCTACATTTCAGATTTAACCCAATGTCGGTGAGGACAGTATTTCATAATCTTGAGAAGTGCATCAATACCTTTGTTTAATGGACATTGCCTCGCCCTCCACTAAAAGGACATGGCCGACATCACCAGAAACATACTCTTTGCAGCTTTCTATTCATTCTTATGCCAGCAAAGCATTTAATCACTATGGGACTGTGAAAGGGAGGAGGTTACTAGAGACTGTAGCCACACTACATAATGTGATGGAATGGGTGAAGTCTGACTATTGCCAGCGTGAACACAGCCTTTTTATTGGAATCCATCCTGGTGGAATGAATAGACTCTGTTCTGTTTATTGATTACACCCTGAGTATTGAGGTAGAGGTGGCGGGAGCTGCCCAGGAAAATACTCAGACGCCATTGTGTGCCTTTCATTTTGGCAGGGCCAGATAATCAGTCAGAAATTCACTTTTAAACCCTAAACAACATGTTCGATAGCCTTACATCCCACAAGGATAAAATCACACAGAAACAGAAATGTCTTAAGTCACTTGTATTCAAGCCCCTTTCACTAATGCTCAGACTGCCATCCTAGTTCACATACCATTGAACTTCTTCCGAGGAGCTTCTCTCAGGTCCCCGTGCCCTCTGCCCTCTTCCTACACAATCAATAGGATTTTAAGAATTCTATCTGATCATGGCACTGTCGAATGACTTCCTATGGTACTCTGAATGAAACTCAGGTTTCTTGTGGTATTGGAAGACCACAGCTCATGGAGCCTTTCCTAATCATCTGACCCCTCGCTCTGCCTGGACCCCTGCACAGCAGTTGCAAGACTCTCTCCCTGCACCTAACAATAAAATCCTTTCTCTTTCCCTACTGACCTGGACATCTCTTTTCAGGGAATTTGTGATTCTTTCCTTACCCGCCCCCCAGGTACCCATTATTCTTTATTTTGTCCTTGGCAGTTAGGCAGCATCTTTAAATATTTATTGTTTCAATTGTTTACTTGTTTGACAAATGTTTTCACAGAATCCTCTTCAAGGTGTGGAGACTCTGAGTCTCATGGTCGTCTGGCTCACTGAGCAGTTCAAGGCAAAGTTTTGTTAAATAAACAAGTGTACTTAACAACTTGCTTATATATATATAAGTGCTATTTATGCACACAACCCTCAGCTTTAACAGGAGCTTTACCAAAAACGTAGCACTTCTCGCTCAATGAAAACAAATATTCAGAGGGATTTACTGTACCTAAACGGTAATGAGTTTTCTGTTGCTTAGGACTATCAAGCTAGTGCACATTTTCAACCAGCGATATAAAAAAGCATTAAGACTTGTTACTGTTGAAGACATTGATACCAGAGAAAGGTGCCATGATCACCAGAAGTCTTTCCATTCCTTTCCTGATGCTTTTATAGCTTTGAATATTCATATCATGCTGCCCTGCATGTGTGTTTGACTATTTATTTACTAACATCCAACTATATCAGTTTTAATGGCCATTGGGCATGGACTTGCTTCACTAACTTCATTTTTGGGAACATATTTGTTTGATTGGCACCTCTGGCTTGCAGCTACATAGTCCACATGACACATCCCCTCCAAACTCTGCCTCAGAGAGCATCCTCAGTTCTGCATTCTTGGCTGTTACTGTAGTTTTCTCCTCTAAAAGTTGCCCAAGTCTCCGCCTAAACATTTAAGTTTTTGACCATACCTGGGCACATACCCAGCTTACGCTTGGCATGCCATCAGCTCTTGCCTACAGCCCATAAAATCTTCCTACTTCTGTTTGTGTGTGCGACTCCCCTGATGCCACCCTCAGAGACTGAGGACCCGCCCAGAAGTTGCTCTTTAAAAAGAAAGAAAGGAAGGAAGGAAGGAAGGAAGGAAGGAAGGAAGGAAGGAAGGAAGGAAGGAAGGAAGGAAAGACTGATTTATTATGTATACAGTGTTCTGCCTGCATGTGTGCCTGAAGGTCAAAAGAGGGCGCCAGATCTCATTACAGATAGTTGTGAGTCACCATGTGGTGGCTGAGAATGGAACCAGGTCCACTGGAACAGTAGTCAGTGATCCTAACTGCTGAGCCATCTCTCCAGTACCCTAAGAGTTGCTCTTAACAAACTTGTAGTAGTTATATTTTAATTTGGCTTAATCTGGCTTACCATGTTGTTGTAGAAATTCATTATGGATGGCAAAAAATCTATTAATATTCTTGTTAGTTTTATCATAAAAATAAATTCCTGTGACAACTTAAAAATATAGAGAGAAAGGTTTATTTTGACTCAAGTTATGAAAGTTTCTCACTATGGTCAGTTGCTCCTATTGCTTTTGGTTGGTAATGTGGCGTCATTTTTCAGCAAAGACTGTGCAATGCAGTAGTGTTTACCACATAGTGGCCACAGAACTGAAAGGAGAAGGGAGCTCAATATCCCTCTGGAGGACATTTTCCCAAGGAAAAGACATATCCTCCCTCTCATTTCATTTCTTTTCTTTTCTCTTTTGTCTTTCTTTTTGGTTGTTTATTTGTCTCTTGTTTTTCCAAGACAGGGTTTTTATGTACAACAGCCTCCTCAGTCCTGGCACCCACTCTGTCGACTAGGCTGGCCTTGAACTCTCAGAGACCCACCTGCCTCTGCCTCCAGAGTACTGAGTTGAAAGACATGTACCACAGTGCTTGACATTGTGGGCTCATCTTTTAATAGTTCACCACCACCTCTTAATGTTCCCAGGGTCTGAGGACTAGACTTTAAATATGTAGGTCTTTGGAGGTGGGGTGGGGATGGAGGTGAAGAATTTAAAAACCAAACAGTAGCAACATTTAAAAAATCTAATGATTAATTATGAACAATTTAGACAATTTTTACAGGAAATGTGGTATATGTGTTCATGTTGTGCAGGCTCAGAGTGCACCATGGACATCATTTCCATTTTTACAAGTGTATTACTGTGGCCCATAAGAAAGTTAGGCAATGACACTGGAGGCATGAGATTAGGCCCATCGCTTTCACAAGTGGGAAAATGGTAGGTGATCCCCAAACCAATGAGGGTTGAACTGTCTACTCTCTTTATTTTACGTGGTGCTTATTCCTGGAAGCACACTCTCATATTAGGCTCAGACACACATAATCTTCTTTACGGGATTTGTGAATTAGAAAAGGGAAGAGATATTTAAGAATTAGAGCATGGAGCAGGCGAGATGGCTTAGCATCTAGAATGCCTTCCTACTCTGACAGAGGACAGAATTTGGTTGCTAGTGCTCACAGTGGGCAGCACACATTTAGCTATACCTCCCACTCCAGGAGAATGTGGCTTCCTCTTCTGGCCTCCACAAGCACACTCCTCCCTCCACCCCAGTACACAGATACACACACAAGGACACACAGGCAGACACGGGACACCTCCCCCGACACACACACACACA
>JAQHUG010000037.1:9737747-9753319 GCA_028555095.1 Dicrostonyx torquatus
TTCTTACTTCTTGTTTACTTAGGTAATATTATATCCTTCTAGAGTCTTTGATGGAGTTGAAGAATGGATAGTTATAGTTATAGTTTTCCTTAGTTATGATAAAAGATAAAATAGATATAAATATTATAACTGTAATTCTTATTTAATAACTGTTTTGTTATATGTAACTTTTTTATGTTAAAATGAAAGCCTTTCTTTTTTGTTTAAACAGAAAACGGGGAAATGGTATAGGAGGGTCCTGTATTTCTGTTGCTTTCATTGGTTGAATAATGAGACTGCCTTGGCCTTTTGATAGGGCAGCCCTTAGGTGGGCAGAATAGACAGAACAGAAGGCTGGGAGAGAGAAGGCACTGGAGGAGGATGCCATGTTTCTCAATGATGATATTCCCTGTAGTTCTCTTTAATGACAGTGTGACTTTAGCAATGTCTTCTATATCACATTGACTCATCTATTACTGCTCCCTTCTGGCTTAAATAGACTAACCTATTACAGATTCTTGCTTTTAACTCTATTTGGTAACTTATCCTTAACCCTTATAAAACATGCTAATAAAACTCCTCCTGTGAATCAGGCTCCAAGCAGTGGTCTGCCCTCTCTGGTCATCAATTTGTACCTTTTTCCCGTCCCTTAAAAATCACAGAAGATACGGCAGGTGTGTTGGGGATGTACAGCTGTGTTATTTCTTGAAACAGCTGGGGGCAACTTGTCAAAAGCAAAGCTGTCCTTTCTAAATATCGCAAGTCCTGTGTAAGTAGACATAATGTAAGCCCTGTACCCACAGTTATTGATTTGGCTCATTGACAGCTGAGGTGTTTAATATATCCATCCTCTTTGTAATGCCATTTTAAAACTCTGAGGATTAGGAAGGCAATTTTCTCAAAGGGATTCTTTGGAGAGCAAAGGCCAACTCACCCTGTATGGGTGAGGGCTCTGACAGAAACTTAAGTGAGGAGAGCAGAGCTGGAGAGCCAGCAGATATGTTCTAGCCTGCCACAAATAATGATTTTTAAAAAGCCCCAGAAGAATGCGCTTCGCTGCTTTACATAATGCTATAATGCATTAACTCATGTGATAGGACTGCCGAGAGTTTATTTATTCATTTATTTCTGCCTCGGGCAAACAGCGGATAAATGCTTACAATAGTGGGTTAGCAGGTGTTTCCGCGATGGAGATTAGTAAGACCCCTCCTTGTGCAGGAACTGTTTAACTGCTTGCCTAGTTCCAACCCACGTGGAAATTGTCAAAGTCTTTAGTGATTTGTGGAGAACAACAAAAACAATGGCAGATATTTTTTTGATGCAGTTATATTTAGATCAAGGGAGGATTTGGTGCACTTGTGCCGTGTAATCAGCTTACAAGAGAACCGTCAAGTGTGTATTGACTAGAATTTATCTTGCATGAGATTCTTACTTATATTCACGATTGTTCATTATTTTAATTATTTACCTGATCAGAAAAAAAAATTACAGGATAGTATTCAGCTGCTACAATGAGTGTGCCCTATGCTGATCAAGAGTAGATACTTCTTTAGCATTTGTCTTTATTAGCTTGTGTGGTAACACCTTAGGGCTACTGAGTGCAGCTGTAGTTTGGTTTTCCCTTCCTTCCTTCCTTCCATCCTTCCTTTTTTTCTTTGTGATACATTCTCGTGTGTGTTTGGCAACTCACTAACCTCAATGGATGTAAACGAGATTTGAACTGTTAAGCACAACTTGTAATATCAAAGGTTTTCATATCAAATAATTTTGTCCCAAGAGGATCCTAGAGAGATTGCGGATGTGCACAGTGTCTAAAGTGTTCACCGGTTACATGAAATATCCCAGCAGTCAATGGATAATTAGCAGCTCACACTAGGAATACGAAGAAAATGCAGTGAGTTTACCCTGCCCCTGTAAATAGACTCGGGGAGCTTTTCTCAGAATTATGTCCAAATGAAACTAACTGAATTCGCAACCCCAAATAACTGCAGACATCTGTCTGCTAGAAGCTTTTATGATTAGGCCTTGAGGTAGTATTTTCCTGACAACTACAGTTGCAACAATTTGCTAAGCCCAGCTGAGAAGCAAAAATGTATAAGGCTGGGCTTTCAAACTAGCCCCTGTCAACTTATCTCAAAACCCTGTGAAATAAGTTTTTCTTAACTGTAATGCTAAACTGATTTTCAGGGTATGTTTACACAGCTCTTCTGTGCTCCATGTGGAAGATTTTCTGACTCTGGGTGCTGTGGGAGGGAGGGGGGCAAGCAGCATGTCACCCCAACCAGTTTGAAATCAAAGTTGGTGTAAAAAAAAAAAAGTCATCGGGGTTGCCTCCTTTACGAGACAAGCCTACAAGAACACACCCGAAATCCATGGTCTAAGGCAGTGTTGCTGGATGCCAGTTTGCATTTGTTATAATGCAGTCAGGAGAGTCTCAACCTGGAGGTCGGACTCCTTTGCATGGTTCACAGGGGTCGCATTTCAGAATCCTGCATGTCAGATATTTATATTACCATTCATAGCAGTGGTAAAATTACAATTATGGAGTAGTAACAAAAAATAGTTTTTTGTATAGTTAGGGTCACTACAGCATGAGGAACTGTATTAAAGGGTCATAGCCTTAGGAGGGTTGAGAATCACCCAAATAAGGCTACACACCAGCAAAGGACAGACAGAACACTAGCTCACTCTCTCTCACTGAAACTTGTCTCCCTGGGGAGCGCTGATGATGTCTGGCGATACTTGGGGCTTTAAATGAGATGGTGCGGGGGGGGGGCGGGGGTAGGTGGGTACTAATGAAGTCAAGTCGGCAGCTGAATGTTCTCCTACATGAATGCTCCCTCTCCACAGACCAATACTTCTGAGTTTGAGAAACACAGGTGTAGAACTTCCTTGATGACTCGAAGGAGCAGAAATTTAGAAATGAATTGTCTAGATAATGACTTTAACTGGAGACTCTTCTTGACTCGGTCCATGGAGGGCTTGTTGAAGACCACAAACAAAGACGCTGCAGCTTCAGTTAATCAGTATAAACATGTCGAGGCGATGGAGGGTTCTTCTGAGTGCAGGCCGAGATCAGCCAATCAATTGTATCTGCTTTTCATCCATCACGAGGGGCAATCTATCCCCCAGGAAGTGACACTGGGAGGTGACATTTCAAAGGACTAATGCTCCAGCAAGGCACGTGCTGTTTCATTGATGTTGTAACCTCATTCCTGCAAGTACCATTATTTAGTTAAGGTTTATAAAGCATTCTGGAGATTGAAAATGCCATATAAATGCTAAGCATTGTTACTATCTTTCCGAGGAGCACCTTCTGTGAGCGATGTCACAGTGCAAAAACACACAGGGACACATCACTTTATCCCCATTTGTGGTTCTAAGGAGAGGTTACCATAATAAGTAATTCACATTGTGCCATCTCCTCTGCACTCCAAGTTAAAACAAATTAAATAAAGCTTAATTAGACAGTGTTTTATGCACTCCAAAAATGCAGCTGATTGATATTCTAAGTAAATACAGGTTAGTTGGAGAGAAAGAATATTGAAAGGCTTCCAGAAACGTAAAATTGAGGCTGCATTTCTGTCGTATTAAACATATGCACCAAACAGATTAAAATCCCTAAACATTGCTTATTTTTTCCAGTGGGGTCTCTCTCTCCCTCTCTCTGGTATTTATACTTAACGCATTATATATTGTAACATTTCCCATGTTGAAATGCTTGCCATTCTGGCACTTCCACTTCACTAAAATTTGCTTTTCATTATGCAGAGAAGGGTCTTTTACCACACACTGTGTGAAAGGAAAGAACAATAAACAAGCAAATAAAGACCTTTTTTAAACCAGACCTAGTAAAATACTAATTGTAGCAACTGCCTGAAATAACCACGGATGCCCTTGCAAATTATTTCAGATTTAATCTCTGATGGTGGTGACTTTCTAAAATGGCAAAATCTCTGTGGGATTTTGCTTTAGGTAGAAACTGTCAACCTGTCAATAGATGCACTAGTCACATCCTGACTGTCACGCCTAAGGCACTCTAAGAGATACGAATACAAAATGGCAGCAGTAATGATCCCATCATCGGAGAACACAGGCAGACAAGGTCTACGCTTGTCTGCGTGCACTGATTGTGTTTTTCTATCAGTTTCTTTCTCTTTCATTTTTATAGGAACCTACAGGAAAACAAAGTTTTTCAACTTAACACAAATTCTTGCCACTTTTTGCCTAGACCTAGTCAAATTCCTTGGCCTTCTCCCTTACGACTACTTAAGATATCATTTACACTACCAGAGACAGGAGATTTAAGTCATAGAGCGCAAGCAAATTAATTTCCTAAAGAAAAGAAAGAACATGTCTACTATGGAATAATATGTCCACTATGGAAATGCTAAAATCACAGGGGGAGATAATGTTTCTGCTAGTTTACTCCACAGACAACAGATTACTTAGGTATTAGAACCATGGTACAATATGTCATAAAGGTGACAGAGAGAGAGAGAGGGGGGGGAGAGAAGAGAGAGATTGATTAAGGGGGCAGCTGAGATAAGCTGATACCTAACAATATTGCCGGGAAGCTGTAATATTTTCTACTTTTGTGGAATTTCTGTATTTATTATTCTTAAAATTTTCTCTTACTTTGAATCATATATAGTTGCTAGCGACATGGGCATTTTCTGATAAAAATCAGAGTCCTAATCTACTCCTGTCCTTGTCCTTTGACATTCAAACTTTGAAAACAAGGATCCAGTGAAAGAGTTGGGAAAGTAATTAAATTCATTTGCATTCACATAGTCCAACTTTTAATTTCTACCTCTTACCAAATTAGTAAACATTTTCACAAGTCTGTGGAGTGGCCACTTTTCCAGAAAGATTATCCAAGAACTTGTCATTAGTGTGACATGAACATATGCAGAACTGTAGCTGAAATCATCAATCAACTACTTATGTTTGGTATGTTATTCATAGAGCCATCACAAAGTGTTGCTGTTTAAACACTTGTCTATAAAGTACACACTATATTATTCATTTAATTTTTGTAGCAAATTTATGGAGTTTGGAAAGGAAATCTGAGCTTTTGTCTACTGTCTTATCACCTCATCATTCTTATTCTCAGCTCCAGGCGCACCTCAGTAGACTTCCCTGTGTGTCTCAGATGCATGGGATTGTTGGGTTATTTCACTTAGCATGGTTTCAAGTTCATCCATGTCACAGTACATGTTGGCACTCCATTTCTCCTATGGTCAGGTAGTATTCCATGGTTTGTGAGTACCACATTTTTGGTTATCCTTCAGTGATGGACTATTGAGTTGTTTGAAACTTCGGGCTAAGATATATAATAATACTAAACATATTTACCTTTAGTTTTGTTTGACTCCATATCTAGGATTACACACACACACATACACACACACACACACACAGAGTTTTTATGTGTATCTCTCTCTGATTGTTCTGGAACTCATAGAGATACACCTGCCTCTGCCTCCCTGGGTGCTGGGATTAAAGGCATGTGCCACCATCATTAGGCTATTTGAATTATTTTTTATAGATTCACATTTCCTGAAAAGCAGTTTAGTCAAAATCTTCACAGGTAAACATTAATCATTAACAATAAAAAATACACTTCTATGAGACATAACGCTAACCCATAGAATATCAACTTTTCTTTTATTCTATTTTCCTGGAATCAGAATTTCTTAAATATGTATATTATGGCATTAATGGAAAATTTATCTCAATCGTTAAGAGTTCTTGAAGTTAACATCTGGATTCACTGTCTGCTTATATTCTCATTTATCTCAAGATCTCCTATATATGATCTCAAGATTCAACAATTTACTCTGTGTTGACTTTGTTGCTGTGTTGCATGGTTTATTTGTAGAGAAATCCAATATTTTCAAGTGTGAGGTCAAACCACAGCAATAATTACTAATTTTGAGTAGAGCTTCTCTGTTTCCCTTTTCTCTTGGCTGCTTCCATTGTAAGAATTCAGGAGTTGCTTTGACTCAGATAATCTGTCTACTCCATTTCTTTAACCATTTTGCTATTACTACCTGGAGTACCCTTTCCCAATATCCAAGTGGCTGGATCCCCTCACTTGTTGAACTGTCATTGCATTCCAAGGCCAGACCTGCAATTGTAACCCCATTTCAGAAGCCCTAAAAGATCTATTATTTCTGCCCCATTTTTCTCTTAAGTACTTGTGATCACTTATGTTTTCTCCCTTAGCTCTGCTTACCTTTCATCTCTCCTAATAAGTTTTCAGCTCCAAGAGTGCGTGGATTGAAGGATGATGCTTAGGGTTAAAACAGAGAGCCCAGGAAAGAGTACTGTACTTAACAATCTGTCAATATTTGCTGTATGAGTCAAATAGTTGTGGAACAAATTGGCATGGGCAAAACGTGAAATAGTTGAGACTTAGCTCCTCCTGAAGGGAAAGGAATCATAATAAATCAACTTGCTAAGTTTATCTCTGATAAAAAGTCTCTTTAACATGTGAAGTATTTGTACAGTTAACATCATTTTATTTAAACTTCTATTGTTGTAGAATATTCTTTTAGGGCATTTGGCAATGTCTATTTAAGTCTTTCATTATGAAATGTTAGGACATCTCTACCCCTTCTTCCTCTGCTCTCAGAATGTATCCTGAAGACATCCATTGTAATCACTTCCCCACTGTTGTAGCTTTTACACATGAAAGCCCTAAACTCAATGATTTGCCCGTCTTAATTTTTTTAATTAATTAATTAAATAATACAATGCTTTATAGCATCCTTACTATGTAAAATTTTGGTTTCATCACTATATTCTACTGTGTTAAGAAAGTTTAAGTACAAATTATTTACCCACATACTGTTAGTCAACATTTATGAAGTCATTTTTTTCAAACATTTCATACAAATATCGTCTTCTGGTGAACATACATTTTTACTTTTTATTCCCAATCAGTACATGAATACTAGAATTTTCTTGTTTCATTTTCTGGGCTATAACTCTTAGTACAATATTGAATGGAAATTAACCCCTGTACTCTTCTTATATCCAGCTTCAGAGGAGTGCTTGTTATATTTTATACCAAAAAAGTGGGCAATGATTCATTTATTTATATTTGTGTATAACTTTTCCAAAAGTGAAAAGTACTTCTAGGTTGCTAAGCTTCATCTCAATGAAGATACATTTTATTTAAAAACTTTGGTGTCTCTTATGATGATTACATGATTTTCTTTGTTAATACATTGTTCATTGATTTCCAAGCATTAAATAAACTTTGACTTAATGACTTAAGTTGGCTCATCAGGCATTATTCTTTGTTAAAATGCTCAATTTGAATTGTTAATAATTAAGGTTGTTTTTCCTCTATTATTATGGGTGATTTCAGCCATCAGTTTCCCTTTCTCCTCAGAACCTTTTTTATGGTTCTGCGACAAGGGTTACCCTGGACTCATAAGTGGTGAAATAGCTGCCCCTTTTCCTAAGCTTGCAAAAAATTGGTGCTGAATTGTCTTCGTTTACTCATGAAACATTGGTTAGAATTTTCTGAGTTTTGAACTTAAGTTTTGAAGACCTTAATTTGTGATTGAATGTCTTTATTAATTACTGACATCATCATATATTCTATTTCTCCTCAAATATAGTTCTGTCTGATCTATATATTTATCTTTATTGGCATAATATTGTCATAATTTTAATCACTTTATACATATAGGGTGCAATATTGACCCCCTTTCAATTTCTGGCATCAGTTATTTGCCACTTCAGTCTTTTTTCCTTGATTATTATCAACATAAATTTATCAATATTTTGATTCAAAGATTGACTGGCGATCCAGTGCCTGCTGATCCATCCGGACCCTTAAGTTGGTTCCAGCCTGGCCACCCAGGTGCCCGGGGAAGGCACTAGAGACACCCTCCAATCCCTGAAACTTTCTGACCACTCAGAGAACTCTCCCCCTCTACTGGCCCTTCTCCTTATTCAACTTAGCTTCCCCCCGCCAAGCACCCCATTCCTTCAGTGGGCTGAGTTGGAGTGGGGGTGGAAACTGGTGGTGAGTGCTAGGCTGCAGGAGTTCGTTTGTGCAGAGCAGGCTTTCTTTTCCAAGCAGCCCTGATCCAATGCCTGCTGATCCATCCAGACTGCAAGCAGCCGTGAGCCAGTGCCTGCAGAGCCATCCAGACTGCAAGTGACCCCTATCAAGTACCAGTTGATCCATCCGGAGGGGAAGAGATGGGCAGACAACCTGAAAAGCAACATGATAACACCAGAGTCCAACAATTATGCAACAGGAAGACCTGAGCAACCTAATCCAGAAGAAGTAGAAGAAATTGACCTTAAGTGTTATATTATGAAAGTGATAGAGTCCATTAAAGAGGAGATAAAAAACTCCTTTAATGAAAGAGATGAAAAGACTAACAAAGAGTTAGAAGAAATGAATAAATATCTCAAAGATACTCTAGAAAACCAAGAAAAATCAATCAAATAGGTAAAGGAAACAGTTCAAGACCTGAAAACTGAAAAGGAGGCAATGAAGAAAACACAAACCGTGAGATGGCTGGATATGGAAAAGCTTGATAAATGAACGGGAACTACAGAGACAAGTTTAACCAACAGAATACAAGAGATGGAAGAAAGAATCTCAGACGCTGAAGATACGATAGAGAAAACAAACTCCTTGATCAAAGAAAACATCAAATCCAACAAATTTGTAACACGAATCTGGGTCACCATGAAAAAAACCAAACCTAAGAAAAATAGAGGTAGAAGAAAGAGAATTCCAGCTCAAAGGCACAGAAAATATATTCAACAAAATTATAGAAGAAAACTTTCCCAATCTAAAGAAGGATATTCCTATGAAGGTTCAAGAAGCATACAGAACACCAAATAGACTAGATCAAAAAAAAATCTCCTCGCCATATAATAATCAAAACACAAAACATACAGAATAAAGAAAGAATATTAAGAGCAGCAAAGGAAAAAGGGCAAGTAACATATAAAGGTAAACCTATCAGAATTACACCCGACTTCTCTATGGAAACCATGAAAGCCAGAAGGTCTTGGATAGATGTGCTGCAGACGCTAAGAGACCATGGATACAAGCCCAGACTACTATATGTATGAGTGAGTCTGGTTTTATCCCCATTGTTTCTGTTGTATGTGTCAGTGATGTATAGCATTCGTTTTGATTTTTACTTAAGTGCCTTACAATTTTGTGTGATTGCTTCTTAGTTTCTTTGATGGACATCAGTAATGGGATGTTAAAGTTATTGGAATAATGACACAGATGATGTTGTTTTCCATCTTACATGAGAAAAAAAAGAATATAACACCCAGAGTCAGTTCATCTGTGACTGTTCTGTCCAATGTTAAGTTTATATGAGTTTGGAACTGACCTTATGCCCTTGTTAGAATTTATCCAATTCTCAATGTACTATGGATCCAGCCCCTCACAGCTACAGACCAAGTGACTTCGGTGCTACAATCTCCCCTTCTCCTTCCTTTTGTGGGCTTCACTGACTGTGTCCCAGCCTCATAGCTCTTTCACATTGCTGCTGGATATTCAGCTTCTAGCAATCTCATTGGTAATTAGAAGACATAACAGAGCAAACAATGCTGAGAGTTGGATTCTTCTCTGGACTGCCACCAACATACAGATACTGGCCTGGCATTGTCTCTTGTTTTCCATTGGTTTAAATGGGCATTTTTTAAAATTTGTTTTTCAAGAGATTCTAGTTGACTTCATTGCAAATTTTGATATTAATTACTCAATGTTTTATTGCTAGGAGCCAAATTCCTAGAACATTTATAGCAACATAATAAATATACTTTCATATTAATATAATATTTTATCATTTAGTACATAAAAGAAAGATTTTAAATTTACGTTTTATCATTAAAGATAGGTGATAAAAATAGGGTTGTACATTGCTAAATGATAAAGGCCTGAGAGAGGGGAAAGAACTTTGAATAATTGCAGCATTAATATTACTGGAACTGACTGACCTAGGTGCTAAACTTCAGAGTCAAACAACACAGAAAAACTAATATTTATAACCATGTATATCTCACTAATTAAGAATATATATAAATATATTTTTAGTTCTTCTGAGGCTTAGAGAAATTAGTTGACCTTTAAGTCGTGATAGAGACCTATTTTCCTCCCTATTACTTGTTAGATGTGTAACATTTTGCAAATTAATCATCTGTGTCTAGGCCATAAAGATAAAAACAGTTCTACTTCATGGTAATGTTGTGAAGATTGGTCTATGAATATGAAAATGTAAAACAAGGGCAAAAACATAATTATCCTATTTCAGCATGGCTTTAGCTAAGCGATGTCATCACCAGCCACCATCATCGCCAACTGTTAGATACCTTGGAACACTGGGCATGAGAGAATCTGAGAGAACCACAAATATCAGGAGACACTATGTTGTGTGAATACCATGTAAAACAAAACGCCATAAATGAGAGACATCAGAAATTGCTTTCTTGCTGTCCATTGTGAAAACATCATGTTCTCATCCCGACTGACTTGTGAAATGAAATCACCTCTTTAAAACAAGTTAAGGCATGTATGTCATAGCACATAAAGTCCTTGGAGTCTGTTGGATTCCTAAGAACATGAAACCCTCACTAAGATATGTCTTACTCGTATCTAGGTAACTTCAAGATGCATGCATGCACAGGCTTTCTTGAGATTGTTGCAGGACATGCTTTAAATATTCATGGTCTGTACACAAACATGACATACCTTAGACTGGAAAGCTGCATACACTATAACTTAATAAATAGGCAGAATTAGAAGATAAGTGATATTTATGAATGAAGTTTGGGTCATACTTGCTTTCAAAATTGTTATTTTCTACACAGAAATAAATTAAAAGGGTTTACTCTCTGTATTTAGTACCCTCTCTCTTGCCTAAAGGACTGAATCCCTCCTCTCAGGGATTCGGCGTGTTACCTTCTGAAGTAATAAGAGAAGGTTGGTAAATGTCTTTGTATTAGACTTGGTAATAAATAATTTTGTGAGCCATATGTTTTTATGATGTATCAGCATCAACCTGCTGCTGATGTTCCAAAGCAGGATGGGAATAGGTGATGTGTAAACAAATTGTTACAATAAATCTTTATTCATAAAACCAGGAGAGAGATTGGATTTGGCCTTTGGGAAATATTTGCCAACCTGTAAAAAGGAACTTCAGGCTGAGGCTCCCAACACAGCCAAGAGGCCTTCTTTGAGTTTCCCCTTCCTCTGATATATGGCTATGACTCAGATATATGGGTATCTACTTAGCTTCTATAAAATTCCACCTCTTTTTTGGCCGCTTCAACACAGACAGTGGATTCGTTTTAGTTAACCATAGTTTGAAATCTTTTTGAAGGCTAGTGTTGTAAGGTATTTATTATTTATTTAAAGAATGCTATCCCGTGACAAAAGAATGTATGCATTATTCAAACTTGCAATAATTTTTTTGTTAGTCTCAAGTATGTAAGGATGCCTTCAGTGTAAATGTGTTTAAAAAGAATTCTTTCCCTCACATTGTTATGCAGACAACTCTGAACTGTAACAAATAGTTTGCACATCTGATTCTTTTCAGTATTTTCTCACCAACACTTCCATGAAATACAGCCTGTTATTTCTAAGATAACTAGAAAACGACCACACTTACATTGTAAAGGCTGTAGTTCGGCATTAGCAGGCAGATATCTGATGTTTTTAAGAAGAGAAAAAGTTTTAAGTTTTTTTTTCCTAAAATTTTATCTCCCTTTTTCCTCTTTCTTTTGCTCTTTTTTCCTTTCTTTGTGTTTTTATTCATTTTTGGTGGTTGAATTTGTTATTTCCCCCTTATTTTTCTTATTTTTATGTTTTTAAAAGACATATTTTTGTTTATGCTTTTAAACTTATATACATTTATAAAACATAATTTGATCATGTTTATCCACCACTCCATCCCTTCAGCTCTCTCTAGTGACCCACATGGAGTGTCCCTCCTAATTTTATGACCTTTTAAAAATTGTCAATGATTTCACATTATTTGACAGTGCTGATGTATGTGGTTTTTGTTTTTTGTATGTGTTTTCTCTTTTCTGTTTTTGTTAGTTAATGATAAGAAATGGTTAAAGCTGAGCTGGAGACATGGCTCAGTGGATAAGAGTGTACTCTGCTTTTGCCTAGCTAACAATTTCATAGTAACTCCATCTCCAGGAGAAAAGATGTCCTTTTCTGGCCTTCTCTGGCACTTTCAGCCCCACCTACATAGTCATACACAGGCACACACAAACACATGATTAAAATCAGAGTATTTAGCTGGCCAGTGGTAGTGCTTGGCTTTAATCCCAGCACTTAGAAGGCAGATACAGGCAGATCTCTGTGAGTTCAGGACCAACATGCTCTACGGAGTGAGTTCCAAGACAGCCAGGGTTCAGAGAGAAACCCTGTCTCAAAAAAAAAAACAAAAACAAAAACAAAAACAAACCAAAGCAACTCCCCTCCCTCAAAAAAAATTAAAAGAAAAAAAAGGTAAAGACAGAAAGGAATTTTGACATAGATTTACCACCACGTGGTCTAGGTAAAATTAACTTCTCTTTTCATTTGTATCTATTTTGTTGTAATAAGATGAAAATTAATTAATTGGTGTTAGTGAAACACTCAGAAAATAAAAACCGCTTGATATCATTAGATAAAGTTATCCCCATTGGAATGAATGATTCCTGCCAAAATACTTCCAGAAAGAAAATTGCCTTGCTTTTGAAGCCATAATTTAATTTTCAGCAAAATATTAATGCTTTTTTTTGTTAAATTGATTTAGTAACCAGAAAGACTTTGATCAAATAAATACTACTGTTGATAGATTATCAACACAGATTAGCTGGGACATACACAAGATATTAAATTTAGTGACAGTGTATTTATTTAACAAATAATGTCCCATTTTTACCAAAAAGGTGTCGTATATATGTAACTACAGATCTAAAATATATGTTTCTGTTTCCCCAAATTTCCAAATGTATTAAAATAGCATTTTCATTAAAAACTAAGAACTAATAGGCCTGGGGCATACTAACAGTGTGGACTTTCCTGTGTCATCTGTAGATAAGCACATGCATTCATTCTCTTTCCTTTCCCAAACCTACAAGGACATGCGTAGTAGTAGATGAAACGTATCTGATTTCCAAACTAAAACACTGTTGGTAAGTAGACGAGCAGAGTGAACCTTCAGTTTGTGAGTGGCGCTCAACCAAGCATTAATGGAACTGATGGAGAGTAATTCTGCTGTCTTTCTTTCAGATAAATCCTGATTCATACCTGTTGAAAATAATGATGCTTTAATTGGTATGTTGTAATTTTTGTTCTCTTAATATGCAAAGTGTTACAAAAACATTTCCTGTTAACTTCTCTATTTTTAGTTTGGCTTTTGTGTTTGTTCAGCCATCTAAAAAAACAAATCAGTGGCTAAAATTGAGAATTCTCCTCCTCTCTGCTTAACTGAGGGTGGAAGAATGGGATCTCTCCACTGTAGCTGGTGGTGTGGTGTGTGATATTTGTGTCTCACCAAATGCTGTCTTATCCAGTGTGGAAACTCTATGTCAAGACCAATCACTTTCTTTCTTGAACAGCCAATTGAGAGTTTCCAGTCCTCCCCATCTTTCTTAAGCTCTTGTTTTCTGGGCCACAGCATGCACATGTGTGTATGTGTGTGCACACTCACACACACACACACACACACACCTTCACAACTGGGTAAAAGAGGACTGGGAGATGGTGCCTGTGCTCTGTTTTTGTGGTGTATTTTAACCTAGCCAAAAGCCCCTTTACTTGCCTTTGCCTCCTAGCTTCTTGTAACAGGAACCCTGATAAAGGACCTTCCCACAGTTGTCTCTTCTCCCTCTTCCATGTGACAGACCCTCCATGTACAGCATGTGCCTTCCCCTCTCCCTCCAGGAATCACTATACACTCTATTAAAAAAAAACAGAATGAAAAATTTTGTTTGAAAGATTTTTATTCTGTGATTTGTTTGCTTGTTGTTCACTTTTTGAGACAGAGCCTCATGCCATAGCAAAGGCTAGTCTTGAACTCATGCAGCCCTTTTGCTCAGCCTTGTCATGGCTTCCATTATCGGAGTATACCACCATATCCAGCCCCAAATAAACAACTCTAATAGAACAGATGACTGACTTACTTGTGAATAAATGAGCTCTCTTTTCAATGCCACATTTCTTAGTCTACTAATCATATTATAACTAATTAATAACAAACCCTATTCAAATAAGTAGCAGTTATCCCTCCATGAGTGTGTATGGTGCATTAACATGTTCGTAGGGATGTATGCATGTGTGCATACACGCAGGAGGAAAGCATGGATTCAATATCAGGTGTTTACTACTACTCTCTACCTTTTGAGATGGCATCTCTGGCTGAGCCTGGAGCTTATCAGTTCAGCTGGGCTGGGATAATAACAGACTCCAGGGCTCTACCTGTGTGTGTCTCCCCAGCATTGCAGGCACACAGCCCCTGTACACAGATTTTACATGGGTCCTAGGATTTAAACTCAGTTCTTATGCTTGCGTAGTAGGCACCTTACCAACTGAGCCCCAAATCAGAACTATTTTTATTTGCCCTTTTCAGCCTTTTCTCCTTCCTTCTTCGCAGGGATTGACAATTTTGGAGACCGTTGAATATGAACTCTCTCTGATGATCAACTTTGAGCCCCAACTCTCATTTTCCAAGTAATACTAGAAATATAAACATCCCTTTTGCTGCTCCTCCAGACTGAAATTAACACAAAATGGGCCAGATACCCGGATTCTTTTGAAGTCCATTCAGGAAAGCTATTTCCTCCTAAGAACAGAACTTAAATTCTACCTCTGACCTTGGGTGAAAACCTGACAATCTAAACTATCCCAAATTAGACCTTCCAAGCTAGCCAATTATGCAGTGTTGGCTCCTCCCCTTTAAGAGTTAATCCAATCAATTCTCCTGGAGTCTACATCCAGTCACCAAAATGTGAGAAACCTGAAGTGTTAATCACTTTAATGTGATAATGTACTTGTTGGTCCCAGAAATCCCTTCCTGGGGTCAGACATTTGCAGAGTTTCTGTCATAGCCCAATAGAGCCTGCCTGCTTTTCTGAGTTATTACAAAAACTTGAGGTTTTCTCGCCCCTCCTTTCCTGTCTTTTTCTTTCAGAGACTACTAGCTAAAGCCTGGCCATGCTTTTCCTGACACTGGGCTTTTCCATTTCTTCTCTGAAGCTAACCCCTCACTCCTCCCATCTTATCTCATTGCTTGTCGACATCCATTGTTGAACACGCCAGCCAAGGTCCAAGGGCATGATTTTTCTCCTCTTCTCCTGGCATGTGCTTGCCCTGTTATTTTTCTCTCGGGTTATAAGAAACTTGTCCATAGCTGTTCCACATCTGTTTCTAAATTCTTTTACTTACCAGACCTAAGAACCCCTAAGCAGAAATTCCCGTTTTCCTACTAACACGTACTGCCTTTCTCTCCTTGTTTTTGCACCCACTTCCTTGCCCACCAAGTGCACAGATCTGGATCCTGTCATTTGTACTGTATGATGCCAAATTTCACAACATT
>JAQHUG010000037.1:9754589-9764704 GCA_028555095.1 Dicrostonyx torquatus
AAAAAAAAAGAGTAACAGAGGACAAGAATAGGGTTGTATTTATAAACGGGACCAAAAGGGGAACAGGAGGATCCAGGGGTCCTATAGAATGCCTAAGCCACTTTGCTGGAGTGGACTCCCCATATTAGGCCTCTCCATTTGGATGGTATAAAGATGTTACCTTCGCATTGTCTGTGGCATAGTCTTCTGTCTTCCCTGAAGTTTAGTTCTTTGTGCCAGGGAGTGAGCTTGGTTATCCCCTAGAGAATCAGCAGCACCCATGTAACATTTGGGACTTCTTGGGGTCTCCCCCGCACTCTGGTCTTGGCATTTAATACTTTCATGATCTGTGATTTTTTTCTAGGTGATAAAGAGGTTGCATTCATGACAAATGAAACCTTCACCAGATGTTAGCACCATAAAAGGCATTTATTTCTCAGAGCTAGTGCTCACGATTTAGTGCTTCCTCACAGGAAGAAAGCTTTTTCTAGCTTTTCACATCTGAATTTTCCTACTATTCCCTCCACCTAAATGATACAAATCCTAGTGAAAGTCATGATTGTATAATGTATGTATACCAATCATCCATGTTAAAAATATTACCTATGATAAAAATGTTATCTGTCTTAAAAATTATATCAACTATCTATGTTAAAAATATCTTCACATAAGAAATGGTTGTGTGGTTGTGGTTAGAGATGTTGACGGCAAACTGGCATCACATGTTACTATGTAGTCTTATAAGATGTTATGTTCTATGAAGTCTGACATTCCAACTGTCAAAGACTCATAAGAATTCAAACATAATAGCGGACAACTGTGATGACCGAAAAAAAAAATATTGGCTGCTCATCCTGTTGCCTCTTCTTCTTTTTTTCTTTCTTTGTAATTTTGTTCACTGTTTTCCATTCTGTACCAGTTGTTGGGAATGCCTGACCTTCTCTGGTTCCAGTTAGAAAGGAGATGTAGGATATATCAGTTACTTTTCTAAAGTAATTGATAAAACATCATGTGATAAAACACCCTGACCAAGGAGACTTCAAAAGGAAGGGTTCCTTTGGACTTCTGTTTCAGAAAGGTAAGAGTCCATTATGTCAGGGAATTGCAGCAGTAAACAGGAGACTCAAAGGCAGGAACAGGTGAGTTATTCATATCTCTGATACCATGCAGGATATAGAGAGAGCAGATTGGGAATTGTTTGTGCCTTAAAAATCTCAAGGCTAGACTCAAGGTCATACCTCCTAAACCTAACAACAGCCACCAACTGGGTATCAAATACTCAAATACCTGTGTCTATGGGGGAAATTCTCATTCAAGCCACTAAGTGGATAGCCATATTTTTTAAAAAGAGATTATTATGTAAACAGTGTTATGCTGGTATGTTCAGGCCAGTAGAGGGCACCAGATCTCATTATAGATGGCTGTGAGCCACCATGTGTTTGCTGGGAATTGAACTCAGAACCTCTGGAAGAACAGTCAGTGCTCTTAACCTCTGAGCCATCTCTCCAATCCCATGGAGAAACATCTTAACTTGCTAATTTATTCATTATTCTCTCCATTTACCAAGTGAGTACTGGTTTCGGCATTTATGCAAAGCATTTCTGAACAGGGAGAGTATGTAAACTACGAAGAGTCATTCATTTGTCTGCAATAGGTGGTCTTAGGAGAGTTTTTCTTCCTCTTAGAAAGGAAACTGTCATATTGACAGGACCACTGTTTTCTTCTCTTCTTAATTCTTGGAGTTTCCATAGATGCCTGATACAGATGAAGGGCAAGTCTTGGAAAGAATTTTAGAACCTTGGCATTCTTAAGTAGGTAGATTATTCCAGTAACCACCTTCCCTCTGGGCTTCTTCTTGTGGGAGATAATAGCTTCTCCTTGTTGTTTAAGCCAGGTTTAATTGAGTTTCCCATTACTTGCAGCCAGATGCAAGGGATAATAAAGATAATGTAAGAGCATGCGTTTGAAAGTTCCCTGGAACATAGTGGGAGTTCATTAAATCTATATTTAAAACCAACTAAAAATTATAAAGGGATAAATTTAAATAGCCAATGAAATCTTTTTAAAAATTCTACCTTTCACAGTAAAATGAGGTATGATTCCTCACCTACTTAATTAGCCAAAATTAAATAGAGGCTAATGTTCAGTTTGCTGGTACTGTAGGGAAAGTGTTCTTTCATGTGCTACTGTATGAAAATGGACACAAGCCTCTTAAAGTACATCACAGACATGTGTCTTTAATTGGAAGCCTCCTATGTGGAAAAATTTATAATGGAATCTCAGTATAGCATGGCCTACGGTAGAAAAAAATGAAAAGGACCCTACAATATAAGGTTGTTTAAATGAATAAGCTATGCGAAGCATCAACATTAGTCATTCAAATATTTTGAAGAATTAAAAATAAGTAAACTATTACATTAAAGGTTGCTTTTCAAAAATCATGACAATAGTTCACATGTACCCACAAGCAATTCCCTGCATCACTCACTTCTTACCTGGTTGGTTGTGGGGAGAAGAAAGGCATGGATTAAAATCAGTAAACCAAGACTGACAAATTATTACTGAAACATGTGAATTGTTCAGGTTTCTTAGTGTTTTGGTTGTAATCCATTTTCGGATTTCATTCAGGATCCAATCCCCTTAGCTACCTTGTGGAGGTGACGGTGTCCTCAGAATTCCCTGTATCCAATGCCTTTGGCAAATCTGAGGTGTCATGTGATATGTATATGGTAGAGTATCCCTTAGTTGAGATTTTCTCAGGGAACTACTGCCGTTGCGGATTTGGCAAAAAGCCATGAAGTGTCACTTACTCCAATCATATCAATGCAGACTCATCTCTGGTGACAGTGAATTCGGCCATTTGACTGGCTAAAGTAGGATTTCGCGTCATCAATCTTCACACTGGATACTGTGTAAAGATTACTATATGCTGCTTACCCCTGAGAGGGGAATTTTGTTCTAACTCCTCGTGGAGTATCTACAGAAATTGTTTAGCATTCTTTTGCATAAAAACTGTCTCTTCTTTTCCATGTGTTTACTTATTTGCCAATGTATATTGTACATCTATAGATAATTTATATTTGGCATAACTTAATCTTTTTATTATTTTGTTTGTTACTAAAATTCTTTCAAACTTTGTCCACTTTATGTTCTTTTATTTGAGCATTGCCAGTCATTCTCAATTCATCTTGATTAATTTTTATCTAATCTTAAACTCACTTTTTTCTCCCAAGGAACCCTAATTTCTCATACTAAAAACTCACATTAAAACCAAGATCTCATAAAATAAAATAAAAAGCGCAGGAAAAATAAATAAAATCTAGGCATTAATGCTCCTCATTGCCACCAAGGAGCCTTTGCTTCTGAATCTGAATAAGAAATGAGGATTTCTTCTGAATTAGTATGTGCACTTGTATTGGTAAATGTCGTATTTAATGACCCATAGCTGTACTAAATTACAAGTAAGTCCAGACTGATTTATCCAACTTGTATCCACTGTTATATGAATCACACTAACAGCCAACCCCTTGCTCACTTCATGTGAGCTCCTGTTCCTTTTTTTTTTTTTCTTCGAGATAAGAGTTTCTCTGTAGCTTTGGAGCCTGTCTTGGAACTAGCTCTTGTAGACCAGGCTGGCCTCGAACTCACAAAGATCCGCCTGCCTCTGCCTCCCAAGTGCTGGGATTAAAGGCATGCACCACCACCACCCGGCTGAGCTCCTGTTTAGACACTGAGAAAACTCATTTCTGCTTTGTTCTAGTCATTCTTTCAATTCTTTCATTCTAGAATCTACACACAGTTTCTTATACTGCAACATATACTCATTTCTTGGGGGATCAACTTTAACAATTAGCATAAAGTGCTTATGTGAACTCAATTTTGATATTAATCTTATAGATTATGCTCAGTTCTTTAGGTCAGCATGTTTTCTGCTACAGATACAATGACACTTTTTCAAAGATTTATAAAACACTTGGTTGTTTAATTATGTTCTGATTTCTATCTGGAATCCTCAAGATACTTTATTTGTAGTAATGAAAAGTCTTTCTCTAACACTTTATCGGGGGCTGCTATGGGTCTGAGATCCTGACCTATAACCTCTCCCTTCGACTGGAAATGTTCTCTGGGCAATGTTATTGTTTCAAGAATGGACTATAAAGTACAGGTTTCTTTATCACATCTCTCGCCCATACTTCATTCTTCATATTATGTCATTCCTACTTTTGCCCCTCCTCCTTCATGCCACTGGTTCCCTTCCATCCTACCAGCAATCTCTCTTCCTTCTCATCACATAACACACACGTGTGGAAAACACGTGATGCTTATCTCTTTGTTCTGAATTTGATTTATTTGACTTAGTATGATGATCTCCGGTTCCATCTGTTTTCCATCAAATTACATAGGTTCTTTTTTATTTAAGCTGGGATACGAGAGCTCCCATGTGTGTGTGTTTGAGTGAGTGTATACACTTGTCTTTTTATGTATACATATTGTTCTTTATCCATTCATCTATTTACAAACATCTATTCTTGACAGTTTTTGCAAGACACTTTTCTGGATCAGCAAATAGATCTCTCTGTTTTAATTTCTCAATTTTAAAAGAGAGCATTATTTCCTTGGTATTTTATTTCAATACTTTAAATGTTTTTTGGACTTTTCCTGCCTTGCACAGCTCTCATGAAAAGTCCTCTAAATTCTTATTCTTTCTGGACAGTGTTTCTGTACTGCTCACCTGCTGCCTAGCAAATTTCATCATTTTCTCTCTAGTTTTCTTTGCCTACACCTCACATATGATGCAACTGGATATAAATTCTGTGTATTTGTATTTACCCTGCTTGATGTTCTCTGAGCCTTCTTTATCTGTGTTTTGATATTTTCATTGAATTTTTTCAGAAATTCTTGATGCTCTCATTTTCAGAATTTATTCTTGACCTGCTTGTCTTCTCTTTCCCACCCGCATAATCAGCATGTCAATAGATGTTGTAGCAGTTTTAATTTTAAGTTTCTGCTCTGTCCCACTTTCTGATAATTTTTCGTCTTCCTCTTTCAGTTTGGATCATTTCTACCAGACAATTTTCAAGTTTCCAGGTTTCTTCCTTAGTCACATCCTATCTCCTCTAAGACTCTCAGAGGCATCCTTCATTTCTGTTGTGGTGTTTTCCATCTCTAGTGTTTTATTCTCTGTTAGGTTTACTGTCTTCTGTATGACACTGGCCATCTGTCCTTGCATATTGTCTGCTTTTCCCACTAGAGCACTCAACATATTGTAAGTAATTATTTTAAATTCCACTTGATAACTGGAAAATCTGTCACATAATCTGAGTCTGGTTTAAAAGACTTGTATGTTTAGATTATGTCTTATCTTTCTTTTACCATGTTTTCTGACTGTTTGCTTTAGTCGTGATATATAGTGTCTATGAGTAGTCATTTTGAAGTATCCCCCCAGTGTATTCTGAGAGAGAGGGGGAGAGAGAGAGACACACACACACACAGAGACACACACAGAGAGAGAGAGAGAGAGAGACAGAGAGAGACAGAGAGAGAGAGAGAGAGAACTGTTTTCCTGGAAAACAGATTTTTAATCCACATTAAGAACTAGGACTCCTCTAAATCATGGCCCATGAGGAGTGAAAAAAGATGAAGTATGTGAAAACAGAGATAAGCAAATCTTGATTGTGGATTCCTGATTAGGAGCTGACTTTGCCTTACCTTTGCTATAGCAAGCAGTTAGCTGACCATCACATTTCCTCTAATTCCCTGGTTTTGGCTCACGTGTTACTAGATTTTGGACTTTCTAAATAGAAACTTCTAAATAGAAAGGATAATGTATCTTGTGGCTCTTTCACTTTAGTCCACAACTAGCTCACTAGGAATATGATTATGTGGTGGCCAGTCCCAGAGAGGCAAGCACTCAGCATATTCACTGCTAAATCTTAGTCTTTTTAAATGGTCATGTTGGGTTAGGTTGCAATGTACGCAAAGGTGTTCTTAGACTTTCCTCTCATTGGGCCAAGGAACTCTAGCAAAGAAGTCTCTCTGATGTTGATAATAAGTAAAACAAAGCAAATCTTAAAATATGATGCAAATATAAGCTGTTTCTGTGTACTTTTGCATTTTATACATGAATGTGAAAACATTTAACAAGGTAATAAGAAATCTCTTCTCTGGGTGATGGGTAGAAGGTAAATTTTTGTTTTTAATCTATATCTTTCATTGTGTTCTCTAAGCCTGACACAATGAACTATGATGCTGTAAAAATATACTCTTCTTTCCTTTAAAAGTGATGTATACCAAATATGGATAAAGAAATGAGTAAGTACCTAGTTCCCACTTCTTAGATTAGAACCATTCTTCATACTTATTCTTATTTATTTAATATTTAGCTTATATGCATATGTGTAGGTTAATATATTTAAAATTTTATAAAAATTATTTTTCATATGTTTCTATATTTCTCATATATATGTACATTTATATACATAAATATATATCTATATTTTGCAACTTGTACATTCAAGTTGAAAATATAACTTGCAACCCAGGGCATTCTCTTTCACATAAATGCTCTAGAGATATTTTCTAATATGTACATAACAAAATGTGTTTTAGCACAAGTATTTGCATTATTTGTGATATTAAAAATAACTGAAAACAACCTGATTAGAAGGAACTAATAAAAGTATTTACACAGAAAAATGTCAAAGATAATTTTTATCAAATTAATTAGATTTGTAAACTATCAATGCAGATAAATTTCAATACTATAAAGCATTTAATAATTGTAAATCCATTAAATAAACTAATAGTTATTATTTATCCTTGTTACTAAAATAACAATAATCTTCTCTTCTGAGTGAATTGATAATAATCCTATTAATTCTTTCTGCCACATCACTTCTGATACCCTTTGCTATCTTAATCTTAACATGTTTTCCTTTCTTTTTTTCTTTTTGTTTTTTTGGTATATTTTATGACAGGGTTTCTCTGTGTAGCTTTGGATCCTATCCTGGAACTCACTCAGTAGACCAAGTTGGCCTCAAACTCACAGAGGTCTACCTGCCTTTGCCTCCCAAGTGCTGGGATTAAAGACATGCACTATTACTACCTTGCTATGTTTTCATTTCTTAACACAATATTTTAGTTTCTTACAACTTATCCAAAATTTAAAACCTCAGGTTTCTTTTTGAATATTTTAAGTGTCAGTCTAAATAGCACTTGTAAAATGACCATTGTGTGCTACAGTATGAGTGCTGTATAATTATTAGCTATATTAGAACAATCAGAATATTAATTTTCCAGTAAAAAAATCTGATTTTTCTCCTCCCCATTTTTTCCCTCCCACCCTATCAACCCTCCCTCATTAGTACAAGGTCCTTTCAAAGAGTTATGACTTTGGGGCTAGTTTAGAGCAATTTAGTTTGCCAGAGTCATTAGTGTGACCATTTCATTGGAATCATCCTCAGAGTGTGCTGTGGTCATCAGTGGGTACACAAATGAAGGTAATACCCACTCTCTCTCCAAGTTTAAGGGTAGCAAACTGTTCAGCAGTGAGGGGGTGGGACTGTCTCAGCCCCTCTTTTATCTGCCTCTGACAGCTGACAGGTCTGCTCTTGTACAGGGGTGTCCCAGACATTGTTAAGTTTCACTCATCATAAGTTCACCTCCCCGATATCTTTAACATTTTTTTTTATTTATTTTTACCTCGTTCCATTGGATCTCATCTTTATCTTCCAAATGTTCATGTCATCTTTGGCCATTTTGTTGATGTTTTTATAAATATCACACATTTGTGGCTTCTAATTTCTTTTTGCTTTCACAAATCAGATGGTTTTCAACCTGAATGACTTCTTTATTATGCTTTTTATAAAAAATATATCCTTGAGATGGGTCATTGTGAAAGTCTTGGTTGCTGAATCAGAGGTCACTGGCTCATGAGGGCTGATAAAATCAGTAAATTTTTTTCTTTTGTTTTTCTTCTGTTTTAAAAAACAACCTTTTTTTTATTTTACATACCAATCCGAGTCCCCTCTCCCTCTCCTCCCCGTCTATCCCCCTCCACTATCCCCAACATTTCCCTCACCCTACCCAGCATCCACTTCTCAGAGAGGGTGAAGATTTATCTATTGGTGGATTTATAACTTGACAGCATTACTGGGACATAGCAGAAACTAAAGGTTTGACCACATCACAAAGGGCATGTCTGTGATGGTTATGGTTACAAGTTGTCCCAATTCCTTCCTTCTCTCCTTCTCTACTTGCTTGCTGTACTAATACAAACAACTTTCTTGCCACATTTTGCTATGATGCTCCTGTCAGTTATAGCTGCCTGGGAAAGCAACAGCTTAGTTTCTTACACACACATGGGAATGTTGAGTCTTCTCTGATCTACCCAAATTGCAGAAAAAATTGATGGCCTTGCTTGCTGGAAGTAGTCCCCTATCATATTGTCTTCTGCTTTCCTGAGAATATTGTTTGCTTGAGTCCCCTTTATTGTTCCCACCAGGCCTCAAGATATCTTCTTTTTGAGAAAGACTAGCTTAGAAGTTATGACTACCTGTTATAACTAGCAGTTGCCTATGTGTATGTTTTGACTTCCTATAACTATCATTAAAATTTTACTCTGCAATCTTTTCTCTTATATTATGTTTCGCTCTTGTTCAAAGGTCTTCCACCTTTGAACGGATTTCACCTCTCCCAGAATTTGGTATTTTCCTTGCTCTTTCTGTACGTTATTATCCAATCTATCTCTTATTCATATTTGCCAAAAGCTTATTCTTAAAAATTTACCTTATAATTTGTGTGTATGAAACAGAAACGGCAAAGATTCCCATTACAGATCAAATAGATACCAAGTTATCATATTAACTAAACATATTTTAAACTACTAATACATGATAGTACAAAAGACATACTACCCAAATATTTCGTTATTTCCCTCCAAATGTCACACTGCTTAAGCATTGACAGTTCCATACATTTTTATATTTCCATACATATGTGTAAAGCCATATAAAAAATAATTTTTTTTGCAGTGTCTTGAAAAATATTCAAATAGTCTTGCACGGTATATATAACCTTCCATTTGCTTTCACTTCACACTGTGCTTTAAAATGCATGCTAATAAATGTTGTTCTGGTTTCTTAAGTTTCAGAGATTTATAAAACATCATTGTATGAATAAACCAAACCCCGGTTTATTTATATTTTTCCTACTGAAAGTTTTAGATGGCTTCCACTTCTTTCTTTTTTATTTTATTTTTTTCACCACTGCTAGCTGTGAGAATAATATCTTTTCCTCCATGTGAGAGTGATTATTTGGGGAAGGCACCTGGAAATCAGACAGCCGGGTTGAAGAGAGGGATCATTTTAGACACTACTACTGAAATGAACTTGTAAGTATTTGTCTGAATTTATATTTAAACAAGATTATCTGTCACTGTCACTACTTATATTGACTATAGCCAACTATTTCTTTGATCAGATTTAATTTGTTGTTCCCACCCTGTAGGGACAAATGTGGACTTGATTTAGCTTTTCTTTTTGCTGGTTATGACTAGGTTGAACAGAAATTCCTTTGTTTACTGCTCATTTGGGTATTGTGGTCAATGAACTATTACTATCACTTGCCGCTCTCTGTTTAATCACTCATTTTCATGAATGAAGACCCATTTTCAACTAGTTTGTGTTTGATTAAAACAAACAAACAAACAAACAAACCCCAAACCTGCCCTGTGACAGAGGGAAAATTGTCATCAGTACTTTTACTAATCTATGGATCCTTTGAGCAGCAATTCTGATTAGCCAGGCAACATGTGCCCACTGATGAAATATTGGCAAGTTCGTTATGGAGTAAACAATGGCCTTCTGATTAGATTTAATGCCCTCTCCACCGGAAGGAATACATGTCTGGTACGATAAACCCAGTCAAAGCGTGGGGTGTGGAGGTCAGAGGCTCTAGACTTAAAGTTATTATGCTAAATGGATGGCATGTGCCTGTCAAATTACCCTCTAAATTGTCACCAGTTAATTTTCTTATTTTATGTTTATCAGTTAGGTGTCTGCATGCGTATTCTGTGTGGAATCAGGTGTACATGAGTGAAGGCTTTCATGAGGCCCGGAGGAGAGATTTACATCAGC
>JAQHUG010000037.1:9767013-9789175 GCA_028555095.1 Dicrostonyx torquatus
TCACCATAGAAATTTTGCTTGATGGATGGAGATAGAGTCAGAGACCCACATTCACATCAGAACAACGGACTGAGCTCCCAAGGTCCAGTCGAAGAGCAGAAGGAGGGAGAAGATGAACAAGGAAGTCAGGACCGTGAGGGACTGGCCCATCAACTGAGACAGTGTGCTTGATCTATTGGGAGCTCATCAAATCCAGCTGGACCAGGACTGAATGAGCATATGACAAAACCGGAATCTCTGAATGTGGCTGCTAATGGGGGCTGACTGAGAAACCAATGATAATGGCACGGGACCTATCTCTTCTGCATGTATTGGCTTTTGGGGAACCTAGTCTATATGGATGCACAGCTTCTTAGGCCAGGATGGAGTGGGGAGGGCCTTGGGTGTCCCACAGGGCAGGGTACCTTGCCCCCTCTTAAGGAAACAGGGAGAAGGAGGAGGGGTAGTGGGGCAGTGGGAGGGCCTGGGACAAGGGGAGGAAGTGTAAATTTTTCTTTTAATAATAAAGAAAAAATTAAAAACTGAAAATAAAAAAATTAAAGGGCTAATAAATTGAATATACAGTTCCCAATGAAGAAACACAAGTAGCCAACGACTATCCGAAAAAAATCACTATAATAATTGTACACTTATTACTTTAGTCATCCATAAAGATGAATAAAATTATGCTATTTCTAGAAAAAATAAGGGAGTGTAGATAACTATTAAGGGAAATAACCCCCTGTCCCTCATTGCAGAATCTATGTTCATATACATTCATGTGATATGAAAGTCAAAAACTGACTATCAGGAGGAAGAAAGGGGTATAAATGAAGACATGAAGAACAAGCAAGTATAATATGGGAAGGAGTAGAAAATTACTGATGTTGTCTTTCATATGTAAAATCTAGAGTAACACAGGCACGTACCCTAAAGAAAATGGAAGTAAGGCTATTATGGGGAGGGAGAGAAGGGAACCAGCAAGGAGGGGAAACAGTAAAAGACAACAAAGTAAAGGAACAAATATGGGCAAGGTATAGTCATGCACATGTGTGAAAATATTTCATTAATGCCATTGTTTTGTAATGTAACAAGGAATAACTAGTTTAAAAAGGAAATATTGGCATTTGGATGACCATGTGGGTAAATCTGGCAGCCATTCTACTACATGAAAGGCTTCAGACACAGAAGAACAAATGCTACAAGATGATTCTGAAATCGTCAAACTCAGGAGCAGGTGCAGAATGATGGCTGCTAGGAGCTGAGTTATACAATCTGAATTGTACACAGAAAAGATTAGTAAGATGATATCTTATGTTATGTGTTCCTATTACAAAATATACTAGATAATACTAGAGAAGAGTGTGGGAGGAATCTTTGCATCATGATAAGTAGGTTCATGGCATAGATTATACTTTTTTTATAGAAATACACTTATCTTCAAACTCATCATTGTGTACATTGATTATGTAAAAGTTGTGTATGTTAAAAAAATCCCTACCAAAAAATGAGAAAATGGAGAAAGGAGACCAATTAGAAGGCTAGTTTTAGGGCATTGGCAAAATAGGCTTGTAGCTTCAACTATGGTATTAGCTATATGTATGAAAATAAGTGGTTAGATTTTTAAAATAGGGAGAAGAGATACTTGTTGTAAATAGGGTAGAGGTGTGGGTTATGTTCCCAGCACCCAGTTTCCAGCCCCCAGCCGCTGGCTCGCTCAGCCGCTGGTTGCTTGCTTATGCCCGAAATAACTACATGAGAACAGTATTCATTTAAACTCTGCCTGGCCCATTATCTCTAGCCTTTTCTTGGCTAGCCCTCACATCATAAACTAGCCCATTATAAAAGTCTGTGTGTCACCACAAGGTGGTGATCTTACCAGAAGGTTCTAAAGTGCATCCATCTGTGGCGGAAGCCTCATGGCAACTCGCCACTTCCTTCTCTCTTCCCAGAACTTCCGTTCTGTATACTCTGCCCACCTAAGGGCTGACCTATCTTACAAGCCAGGCAGAGTCTTTATTTAACCAATCAAAGCACAGAAATACAGATGAATCCTTCTACTCCAGATACTAAGTATGTTTGTAAAGGGAAGATAAAGAGAGAGTCAATGATTGCTCTAGTGTGGAATTTGCCTTGAGCCTCTTGCAGGAAAGAGGTACCTCATCTGAAATGAGCACAGCTAGTAATGGACCAGTTTGATATGCCTTTTATAAGCATAGTTTGCCTGAGATGAAGCAAATCAGTGAGAGGAAAAGTTACAGAGAAGAGAATAAAGGGCTGGGGTTTATACTAGTGCAACTAAAATACTGCAAAAAATCTTAATATATTAGGGATTCAAATCCACTGGGTATTACATGTGGAGCAGAATTCTCTCAACCTAGCATCTCTTTTACTTTCTTTATGTGTATTTTATGATACACAAGATTTAATTTTAATATAACTAAATTTTAAATATTTTATTTAACTTTTTATTTATAGTTTGTGTATTTTAATATTTTCTTCATAAAACAGCAGTTCTTTCAGTATATCTACTCATGCGTACTAAATGGATTCAATTGTTACCTCTTCTAGATTTTTTTTTGTTGGTGATGATTTGGGCAAATGGGCATATCATTGGGTTTCTTTTGCAGTTATGCTGGTTTCTAATGGTTTGCCCTTAGACTCTGCTGAATATTCAGTGACTTGCTTTCCCTTTCTATTCCATGTGGAGAGTTTTTCTTCTCTTTTTGCATTAGTTAAAATCTTTATATGATGCAATCAGAAAGCATAGAAAGACATAGCTGACTTTTCCTTTACAGCAAATATTTTTAAATTTAAAAATAAGCTTTCATTAAATTATTGAGAACTTGACACAATGTATTTATTTTGATCATATCTAACTTCCTTCCTTCAAAAACATCCTGTCCAGTCCAATATATGATGTTCCTATATTCCTGGGTGTGGGACCTTCAACTAGAAGAATTTTGATTTTTTAGAGATTGCATTTTAAAAGTGGCTTCCTTCTCCTAAAGTCAGCCACTCTCAAAAGCTGTTTGTTTAGGATTGCCTGTCAGTAAACCCCTCCCTAATCCATGCTGGGATAATGACTGGCTTGATTTTATGCAGGTCTTGCACTAGCAAATTTAACTGCTTGGGATTCATGAGTGTACTTACTTACTACTTTTATCATGCCTAGAAGGCATTGTTTCTCTCCTATTCCCAACTAGCCTCTGGCTCTTAAATTCTTTCTGCTCAGTCTTCCACTATGACCCTAAATCCTTGAAAAAAGGAGTTGATACAGTTGTCTGGTTTTTGACTGGACAATCCATTGACACTTATTTTGTGAATCTTGAAACTTGAAAAGTTGTGTGTTTCCAAGTTAACTTCTGCTCATGATTAAAAATATTTCTCAGATGAGGTCTGTGAACTGCACTAACTTATAGATACAGGGATATGAATTCAGTGGGCAGATTGAAATTTTGTCCATTGAACAAAATAAAGAGTAGTAGGTTTAACCTTGGAATGTATGAACTTCAAACCATAGATTCTTGGTCAGTACTAGGCTCCCATTCGCTTCTGTGGAGTAAGCTTCAATCCAGCTATAAAGAACTGTTTTTTTTTCCTACAACATTCGTGCCACCATTGAACCCATAGGCATGCTGGTGATTACTGCAGTCTACAAGGTTCACAACTGTGTTGTTGGGGGCGTCGTGTTCATTTCTCAGCTGCTCAGACCCCAGAAAATTACTCAGAAACTATAATAATTACAACATTGCTTGGCCTATTAGCTTATGGACATTTCTAGCTAACTCTTGCATCTAAAATCAACCCATCTCTATTAATCTGTGCATTACCATAAGAACGCGACCTCCAGGCAAATTTCCTGTGTCTGTCTCCTCCAGTGGCTCTATGGTGTCTCCTTGACTCTGCCTACTTTCTTCTCTATCTTCTTGGAATTCCCACCTTGCCCTACTATGCGCTGCAATGGGCCCAAAGCAGATTCTTTATTAACCAATGGTATTCACAGTATAGAGAATCCCACATCACAGCTGGGTAAGGTTGTTAATGATATATTTTATTCATAGAAGTCTACATAGTATGAGAACACTTATCAGGTTTCTCCATGTCCTGTCACTGAAGTTTGTGATAACTTCAGCAAGAGGGTCATACATACATTGAGTGGGGAGTGCAGTCAAAAACAGTTACAATTGTCTGTACTGTTTTGGGAATCTCTGGAAAACCTCTAACCAACAAGTTGAGGATAAATATTTTATACCTGATTTTGAGCTTTTCATCTGAGAACCTATGGCTAGTGGGAGGAGCATTATCCCTAGACTATTAGTCTATTAAGTTATCTCAAATTAAAAACTGTGTGTGTATTTGCGTGCGTGCATGCGTGCATGTGTGTGTGCGTGCGTGCGTGTGTGTGTGTGTGTGTGTGTGTGTGTGTGTGTGAGAGAGAGAGAGAGAGAGAGAGAGAGAGAGAGAGAGAGGTGTTTAGGAAGCATATAAATTGTGGGTGTTCATGCGACTGTTACAAACACATTTAGAATTATTTGTTTCTCTCTCAAATCCCTCCTCTATCCAATCCCACCCTGACACATATTTTTCCACTTAAATGCCTCTATCAGATTTACCTATAGGAATGTCTGCATGGGCACTTTCTCAATTAATAATAATAATTAATCCAACTGTGATGTCACCATTAGGCAGGTGAACCCTTTAGGTGTGAGAAAGGCAAACTGAACATGAGTCTACAGAGTAAGCTACCAATCAGTATCCTTCTGTGGTGTCTGTTTAAATCATTTCCTGCCTCCATGTTTGTCCTTGAGTTCCTGTACTGACTCCCTCAATTATGGACTATGATTTTTAGATGTGGATAAAAATGAACTCTTTCCCAATTTGCTTTTTTGGTTGTGGTGTTTACCACCCCAGTGGAAAGCAAACTAGGACAATGACTTGTCCCCTAGACCCCACTTTGTCTATGATGGAACTAAGGATTTTGTATTTTACCAACAATGGGCGATATCAGAACATGATTTTTAATATTTTTGTTTTTCTGTCATACTTTACTGTTTTTTCCTCCTTACCCCTAAAAAAGTATGAGCTCCAGAAAAGCTGGGACCTTTGTCATTAAAACATCCTTAAGGCCTGATATGTGAGTTCTCAAATATATTCTGTGTTTCAGTAACTTTGAGAATTTATTGAAAGATTAATCCTATGCTTCACAAATGTCATCCAACTGTAATATGTGTTATCTTCATCAATTGCTCATTCCACCTGCAAATTGTTGGGTTAAACATTGTCTGTGACATCAGAGAAACAAGACAATCTCTGGATTTCTGAACTTATACTAAACCATATGTTATGTGAAAACAGTAACTATCTGAACTAGTCAGTTTACAATGTGCCTTGTGGGTCTCTGGTAAACCAGCTCTTCAAGACAATAAAGGCCCAAGTTAGTAGCTTTTGCCAATGACAGACTGTAAATGTTTCTAAAATGACCGGTTTCAATGGATAGACATTTAGCATTTCTTAGAAAAATCTTCAAAATACAGCAACTGACTCTTGTGAGCAGGTGTGAATTTGTCAGACAACACAGGTCACAGAGAAATGTTAAGCAAGGGTCCATGAGAAAGAATGCTAAGAGTGGATCATATTAGTTTATAAGGAGTGGCAGGGTAACCTGTAGAGACTTGAAGGCAGTAGCAACCTCATTTTGTGACTATAGGGAGGAAGATAATGGGAGGGAGAAAGAACTGACAGAATAAAGGCTGGAGACAGGGACACCCCTGGGACAAGAAGAGCAGTGTGGTTAGAGCAGACTGAGCAATGTACGAACATGGTTTTAAAAAGATCAAAGACCCTTGAAACCCATTTCAAGGGCTTTTACTTTTATTCTGAATGAGATGGGACCCCTTTGGAATGGAGCAGAGGAATAACGCGATTAATAATATATAGTCAAGCTGAAATATTCATAACTGTTGTCATGTTCTGCCTGAAAAATAAATAATAAACCTAGCATATAGCATAGGAACCCTACTGAAATCATTATGGACTTAAGTACAAAGTCTTTTTATATACCTGCAGTGGGATCCTTTCGTTGTGAATGTCAGTTACAGATGTGTGAGCAGCAAATGATTCTGTAGATAAGTTAAAATCCTTGTTTGCAGGCCTACCAATGACTTGTGTATCTGAAAACACAAATGTTTATTTGGCGATTGCTGGGCTGTGTGGTAAACATCAATCTATGATCTCAAACTACCAATTTCCTGGGAGATTATTTTATGAGACCCATTCCAGCTGTTAAGGAGACAGACACACATTGGTGCCGTGACAGCATAAAGTATATTCATAGGCTTTTATAGAAAACCGATTTTTAACATTTTTTTCCACGTTAAAAGTAGTTTTAATGAGCAATTTTCTGCTAATAGCTTTTCAACGGACCACTTAACAGTGCAATAGCTGAAGAAGAGGGTGGGCATCATTGGAAGGAATGTTTCTGAAAACTGGGTCCATAACCTGCTAGTCTTTGCTTGTGAATGGCACTAATGAGGTCTGCCCATGAGACAGTTAATATCCACTTAGTCTTTGTACAAACGCATAACCTGACGTGAAGGGGGCTCTGTGAGGGGATGTGGAGGATTATGTATAGATGTATGAGGAGATCGGAGAAGAAAAAGGGAGCTCACCGAGTGAGCACTTACCACTTTCCCAGCACACTGTTTACATCATCACCACAGTTTCCACTGAGTTAAGTGCTATGTAGAGGTTGGGTTCAAAGAACTGGAGTGCCACACAAAGTCATGTTGACTGTATAATAAGTACTGGTGGGAACGTACAGCTGTGTTCCCACCTGTCGCATTTTACTGCCTGCAGTTAAGAGCCAGAGGTAACGGTGCCATACCACCAGGGATGTTTCTCCTTTGCAAGTTTGCGCATTAGCCCTCAAATCACTAGAGCTCAGAACAGCTGTGTGCTCACAAACAAACTTTCTCTTAAAAACTGAGTTACTTAAAGTTCTTAGTAACTCCCAAAAGCCACCCATGAGACCACTAATTCCATAGATTGATTATGGTGTCTGATAACCAAATCAGTAAGGAGATAGCTAACTACATACATGGGACACAGTAAATGAGGTCAGATAAATACAACTCACAGATACCATAGTGGTGTTGTCTATGTAAATGGCAAGGCTGGAATATCACTACACAGCAGAACACGTTTATTTGGTTATAGAGAGCATGTAAGAATGACACCTTCCTCTTCTACAGGTGCTGTTTCCAGCTATAGTGAGTGTGTGCATTTAGATATGTGTGTGCAATCATGCATCTTGAAAAGGCTTTTGGACACATCTTGGTTTTTATTCTTAATAACATTATTATCAACATTTTTGCCATCCAGTCAGTGTGGTTTCCCGAGAGGATACAGCAAAGTACTCCCCGGGGTGAGAGAAAATGAATAGGGATGGTGGGGACATGCTCCCCGATCTGTCCCCCATCCCCGATTTTGTTGCTTCTTCCTTTCAGATGAGTTATCCTCTAGGTGTTAATCAGAGAAATAACCCATTGGACAGTACACGAGGAAGGTATTGCCATCAAGAAAGAGCTTCAAAATTGGTGAGACATCAACTCAAACATTCCTCACATACAGACTATTAGGCTGAGTAGTAATTTTGATTAAATAGCTCATTAATGTATTTTTAAAAACCATGTAAACTGTTTCTCCTAGCCTTTTATATCTCTGCACCCAACTTTTTCACAGGTTCATGGGAAGGAGCAAAGTAGCCAAATCTTTGATCTTTGCTATCACCTGTAAGTTGGGATTTAGACTGTAAAGTGTTTTCGACCTTCCTAATGTTGTGACCCTTCTAATACAGTTCTTCATGTTGCAGTGACCCCCAACCAGAAAATAATTTTCATTGTTACTTAATAATTGTAATTTTGCTACTGTTGTGAATTTTAATATCTGATGTACGACCCTTGCGATAGGATCCTTCAAAGCCCTCAGAGGGGTCCTGGCACAGGTTGAGAACCACTGATACCAAACATTGCTAATGAGAGTGAAATGAAAACGTGTGTGAAGTTGTTGGTAGCAAAAGTGGCATGGAAGATGGCTTAGTGAATTAAATTGATGGATAAAAATGTGCAAATAGTTCTCACTGATTGCTAGCTAGTATGTTAAGGAGTTCAAAAACCTAGGCTGTTTCTTTGGACACGAGTAGGGTGGGTGAAAACTTCTTTACCGTGTTTTCAATTCTTTTAAACAGCAGTAGTTTCTAAGGATTCTTCAAAATCTAAATAATGCAGAGTATTTGAAAGAAAGGATTCCATCTTAGAACGATATCATTACAAGTCACATGAAACAAGAATGCAAGAATGTTTAAATTCACTCTGGTTCCTCTGATCAGATGCACAAGCCTGGAAGCTTGCGGAAGATAGTGGGTAAGATATTGGAAAGCCAAGAGTTCGACAGGAGCACTATAAAAGTGTGAGATTCTCAAAAGCAATGAGAGTTGTAAGAAAACATTGGGAAAGAGAGATGCTAAAATTGTAACACACTCTCAACAGACATAAGACACACTTTTTTTAAAAAATAAATCTGAGTCTACTGGAGACTCTAGGAGAACACAAGCCCTACTTGGCTCCCCTGTCTCATTCTTAACTGTTATCCCTTATTCATTACACTGTCTGTTCTTGCCCACCTCTCTCACTCCGTGCATGCTCACAGTCTCAGTTACGAGACCTTGCATGCTAATTGTTTTTCAGCTAATGAAAACATTTGTCATGGTGCTTCCCCTATTTCCTGAGCCTTATCCTTTAAAGGATAAGGTCATTTAAGAGGTCACTTACTAAAGAGGACTTCCCTGGACACTAACTTATAGTCATCCCAGGTATTCTCAGGCTACCATTTCACATTAGGATCACTGCACTTACTGTTATCTGAGCCTACTCTTTGTCTTCACATTCAGTTACACACGTTACTGTTAGGTAGCGCTAACACTACCCTAAGTTTAAAGCATGTAAACGCCATTTGTACTAAGAAGTTCTCTCCTTGACAGGCATAGCTCTAAGCACCATGATTATGCCTTCCACCAAGTAGGATCTCAATGAAAGTTGTTTTGAATATATACATGATAGAATATCACCATGAATGAAATTCTTCAAAGGATGTGAAGAAATGGCAAAAGATAGCTTCATCAAATCAACAATTTCATCCAGAGATGAAGACGATTGTAGCAATAATAACGTCAGTTGATATCTGTAGGTGACTTTTGACATCTCTAATTAAAGGGTTGTTACATTTTGCATGTAATTTTGAAAAAGAGGTTGCTATTCTGATCAATATCTTTCAATTCTGGGCAGTAGTTATTCAAATCGCCATAAAGGTGTGTTCGGTTCACGTCTCAAGAATTCTCAATCTTTATACATTTACACACTATAAGAAGTGACTTTTCAATTTCTATACGGGGAATTAATAATTATGTAGATTTTTGTTGTCTATTACACATCGGAGAAACAATAACCTCTTCTTTTTAATGGATGTTCAACAAAACATCATTATCTTTACTCTCTCCTCCAAACAAACACACAAGTAATTACTTATGCAGTTTCATCTTCTCAGTGACAAATTTCATTAGTCTAAGGCATTTTTTAGATCCCTCAAATTTACATATTTGCTATCTCATTTCTAAGAATGTCAAACTCGGCTAACCCACAAAGAAAATGTCCAATGCCACTTTATCCAACTCAAGATCTCACCCAGAGCTCCCAGGACCCCCGTATTACAAACAGAACAGCATTCACTGATGTAAAACCCATGCGGTTCCCTCAAGGCCTTTCAGAAATCTTGATTATTTAATCATTGTTCTTGATTTGTAAGGCTGGGTAGTCAATGGATCCCCAAATGTGTCACATTGGACATTATCCAGATGGAGTGCCAGTTTTCATTTGAGATTAAAGAGGTAAAATCCAACAAGAAAGGTTTTCTACCATCTCAGACTATAGCACAACTTATAGAAGATGACAAATGAAAGTAGGCAGCCTGCTTTGCCCGTGCTTTTAAAGCAGAAACTTCATTGAACTGTCAGTTACCAAATGAGGTGATTAACTCTGATGCTGATTAAAGTTTTATTCTATGTTCTTATTACTAACAAGCTTCTATTTTCTTTTCTCTTTAGGCGAGGGTCTAGTTCCCTTAATATAATTCTCATCACATAAAGTTTTATTGCTCCATTCAGGTTTTGAGGTGCACTTCCAAGCACTATTTTCAACTGCGTGTTTGTGAAATCAACGTACAATGAACACTGGGCAGAGGCAATCTAAGACACACACACATTCTTTCTAGTTGTACCCAGGCAACAGAGAAGTTTAGCCTCACCACTGGCAGGTGTGTGCCCCTCTGTTTGATTTGTGGTTGTCATGCCATTTCACTTCACAGCATAGCTAATGTTTTCTTTTAGAATTTGCGCTCCATATTTATAGCAATGCCATTTGACTGACAATTCTTTTGAACACTAGGTGACAACTGCAAGTGAAACCTAGAGGGAATATAAAATACCAAGTAGCCTGACACAGATTTGCTTGTGCTAAGGAGCAGTTACTTCTAATGTCCAGACGAGGCAGGATCCAGAGACGGGGCTAGATACTGCGTCAAACTGAGAACATTAGCATTTAGATCATAAGGATGATCTTGAACAAGCAACATCACTAGATGGGGTTGAATATGCTTCCCTTCTGTAGCTTGCATCCTATCATTCTGAAGTTTCCTGTAGATCTTGCTCAGTGACTCAATGTTGGGGTTTGATAGTAATGTCTCTTCTCCTTACAATTCTTTCTTTTCCACTCCTTCTCTCATTATCTCCATGACTTTAGATTGCTTCTCAGATGGATGCCACCTCCCATGGAATGTTTTACTGATCATACATTTCTATGTGGTTAACAAACTATAATTGGATTGTGGGCATCTAGAATCTCAGGAACCATGCAGAATGTAAGCACCACACTGCTCATTATACATCTTGGATTCACTTTCCAGTATCCAACAGAATACGTGTCAACTATTCAGTACCTATTTGTAGAAGGAATGAACATTTTTTCCTGGGTACAGGTGGTTCTGGGCACATACATATATGCAATAAATTGACTGCAGTCTGTCAAGGAGTAAATACTATAGTGAGAGAAATAATGATATTCACAGAGGCAATGCAAATGGAACAAGATCATTGACAATGAAGTAGGATGAGGGTCTTCTCCCTAGTACTCCAGCTATCGAAGCCTGGCATGCCGGCTTAGAAATTAAGAAATCAGTTTATAGTAAGAATGCTTTCCAAAATCCCTACCTTTCATACCCAAGGGATTTAATGAGTTACACAAAAACTAGTTAATCATCCTAACCTAAGTAAGGTGGGCAAGAGTTATTATGTTAACATTACAGAGAGGAAAACCGGGAGAGAGAGAGAGAGAGAGAGAGAGAGAGAGAGAGAGAGAGAGAGAGAGAGACAATGCAGAAGGGGAGGGAGAAGGAGGGAGGAAGTGTTTGACCCTGGGCTAAGCAGTGCATCAAGGAGAAACTGGCACTTGGACATGAAGCTTTAAACTTCCAGCCCTGTGTTTAGTCTGTTCTCACAGAAGAGGAGGTACTAGAACTGCTCCACCCCTCGCCCTCGACCCGGGGAGGTTGAGCATCTCTGTTCTCTGCTTTCACCTCCCAGGCTGCAACAACATTGCCATTACCTTAATACACCCCAGTCCCCTTAGCTTGAGTTTTTTCATATATTAAGTCACCCAAGTTTGAAGGGAAGAAACTTGAAATGTGTTTCATTTTTACCATTTTCAAAAGGAGGAAACGGAATCTCAGAAATATTAACTCACAATAAAGTCTGAGACTTGGGATTCGGACCTGGGACCTGACCCATGTGAAATCCCAAATGGCTTTCTATTCAGTAATTTAAACATATGTGTACAGGTTGATGCATCGGAGCTAGGCTGATATAAACAAGCACAGATTTCCGGGAAATATGCCTGGAAAAGAGAAAAGATAGAAAACTCTTAAGATTCTAGGGAGCAGAAGCTAGATTTGAGCATGTTCAGGATTACAGCGGATGGGCTACAGTCAAGTTCAGGGTTCTTACTCCTTGATGCAGAGGTAGAGAGCTCAGATGCCCTTCTATAAAGACGAGTAGAGGCTACTGAGGAACCCCCTCAGCCACCTCTTCACATCCCTTCCATCACAGTAAGACACACGAATCTCACCTTATCCTCTCTCATGATGTGCATATAAAATGGTTAACAAACCAAAAAGTTCATTATCATTCAACTTTAATCAAGGTAAAGTCTAATGCCCCCAACGCCCAAGAAATGAACATAAGTAACACATGTCATCCTAGAATCTCTTATCTATCAAACCTCATGCATTAGAAAGGACTTTTCAACACACAGCAGATTCAGCACATGGATATCTGCATAAAACAAGTTACAGAACAATAAATCAGCAAACTTACCTTGTGAAATAAATTGTATATATCAATACAAAATTCTTCAAATGTACCTGCTATCAAATAACAGTAAAGGTTATCTCTAAAAAACAAGTCTATGGCTATCTTTCTTTTTGTTGGTCTACTTTTTCTGAATCATCTGAAATGATCATGCATTGTTTTTACGATGAGAATAACAAAAGTTTTTTTAGTTCTGAGAAGAAAATTAAAACAGGTGCCTCTTGGGAAAAAATGGGCTTTGAACCCCTGGATCCATAAAGCAGCCACATACTCTTCCAAAGCCCCGAGCATGTGTTTGCCCTCCCACCCAGATAGAAGGGATAGGATGCTCCAGTCTCTTCTCCTCTACCACACACGGACACAGCAAAGACGGAATGTGGAGGATTTCAAAAATGAAAAGAGGCACAGTGCAGCAAGAAGCACTTCCAGATGATGAAATTAGATCAGAAGTTAAGACAAAATGTGCTTAACTGGCTTTTAAGGAAATTTGGTGGAACACCTTATTATAGACAGTGCATTTGGGCAGCCAAACAAACTTTGTCCAGAGAAAATCAATTCTAATCCCCCAAACAATGAGAAAAATTACTTTAGATTCGACATTAAATATTGTTGTTCTTTTAAAAAGAAGCATTTCTATAACTCTGTGTAGAAATAGGAGTCAAAGGATGCCTTTGTTACCATGGTAACACTCTCCCTCAGAAGAGCCCAGGATGAAGTAGCATACATTCCCCCAGCATATATTTGGCCAATCAATAAACAAAGGACTCACCCTGCATGCATCACATTATAAAAGTGGCCAAGGTGTTTATGATGAGGAAAAGGATGAGGAGCTTTCAAGAACGCTGGGCTTAATCACATAGAATAATTTTTAAGTAAGTACAGCTAATATTTTCTTCATTAGAAGCCCATTAAGAAGATGAACTGTAGCTAAAATGCCTATAGCTTCTTAAAAATGGAAATATTCATTATAAAATTTAATATGTCATTGTAGATGAGAGTGACAAACTATGCCTAAAACAGAAGAAGAATGTGTGAAAGATACGTACCCCAAAGCTCTCAGAGTAAGGAAATATTAGTCAGAGTCAATATCTCCTGAGCATTTACTATGGGTTAAATGTGATTTCACTTTGTTACATGGATGATTTCATTACAGTTTTCCAAATAACTTCATAGCTTAGTACTATAAAAATTTCATGCTTGTTTTTAAAGTGGTGTAAGTACTATTATTATCCCCATTTTCTTGACAAGAAACTTGCATGGAGAGATTCCTGCACATAAGTGGAAGTTGTCTGTCTAATGTGTGGGAGCCAGGGTTCCAATCCAAGAACTGGGATACACAGGTTTGTCCCATACTCTCTGTCACACTGACAGGCTATGCTAGTGGTCATCAGGACCAATTCATGAGACTCAGACTCGTTTGCAGTTCCCATGACCAGCTACACTACCATGACTATTAAGGTCTTCTTTTTCTTTTGAAGGATAAGGTCATTTCACTCAGATATTTGAAGATCTCTTTTGGGTGCTGGACAATTAGAGGGTATTAAACCAATTTCCTTGTTGGTGCTGTTTTTCTCATCTACATACATATTTATGGTTAAATTTGACTTATAAATTATGTATAGTAAAATGTTACAGTAAATACTAATGAAGTTGAATCATTGTAAGTCTGTATAACACTTGAACACAAGTACTGTTACAGCATAGCTGTCCATTTGATAACAGGTGGCTACTGAGTGCTCACGTGCAGGCAGCATACATAACAATGGGCAAAGGATTGATTCTCATCGCAGTGGAGGTGAGGGAAGGCTGTACAAGATTTGATGATACTATAGAGAATGCTGTACAATTTAAAGCTAATTTTTTTTATTTCCACAATTTTCCATTTAATATTTTTGGCTATCAGTTGATCATGGGTAATGAAAACAATGTAAAGCAAACCCATGGGCTGGGCGGTGGTGGCGCACGCCTTTAATCCCAGCACTCGGGAGGCAGAGGCAGGCGGATCTCTGTGAATTCGAGACCAGCCTGGTCTACAAGAGCTAGTTCCAGCACAGTCCTCAAAGCCAGAGAGAAACCCTGTCTCGAAAAAAACCAAAAAAAAAAGCAAACCCATGGATAAAGGGACACTATCATAGTTCCTGGGTATAGCTTTATTCCCTTTGAACACAACACATGTCAGAGTTACCAGAAGTAACATGTGTCAGGTGAGTTTAAACTCTCTCTCTCTCTCTCTCTCTCTCTCTCTCTCTCTCTCTCTCTCACACACACACACACACACACACACACACACACCACACACACACACACACACTTCTCTTGACTCTTGTTTCTCCCAATTTTTCCCTGTTATCATATGAAATGGCAACAAAATGCTTACATTAGTAAGAGCAGAGGGAAACGTAATTCACAGAACAGTCAACTGTGAGACGCTCCTGAAGCATTGCCTTTCTGGGGCTGAGTTTCCTGTGCTGTGGTCAGGAAAAAAGTTAAGGTTATTTCTTCTGAAGTACTTTCCCAGAGTTCCTGCCCTTGATATCCCTGTTTCTGTGAACTGGCCTTACTGGTGTCTTTTATGCTCTTTTTAAAAGTTATTTTATTTTTCTAACTGGCCAAGGAGAATAAGTCACCCTTTTTCTGGATGTCCCACATGTCGCCTGCCTCCCAGACAGTTTACCTACAGCATATGACAAAAACAATACTCTTTTTTTGTTGTTAATTTCTTTAAATGTTTTTTGGGGAAATTTGTTCTCCAATTACATATATAACCTTGAACAGTAACCTTCAAATTGATAACTGGAGATTTTCATTTTTTAATGTTATTTTTTGTACTTTCCATTTATTTACTGTAGTCGACACTATTAGGGATTGAACACAGCATCACTTATGCCAGGAAAATGCTCTACCACTGAGCTACTGGCCCAGGTGATGAGTGGGACAACTTCTGTATGTGGTCCAAATGTCTCCCGATGCCTAAAATATCAATTGAATGAAAGAACAATAAAAGATGAAATGAAAAGGGAGGCACTTAAAACATCAGTGATTTGTCAACAGACTGAGGGAATCATGGTCAGGGATGTAGTTCTGTGTGAGAATAGCAGGTAAAATAAAAATAAAGTCCAATTACATAAGAAAAAGAATTGTAGAATTATTTCAGTTACTTAGACTTGAGTGAAATCTTTCTGTCTCCTTTTCTGGGTTCAGTTTCATGAAGGATTTTCATTAGCAACATCTTTCAGAGAAAGGATGTCACGTCTATTTTAACTTAATGTTTTTCCTTAGGTAAAATCACGAATCTAGTCCCCAAATTTCATAGTCACCTGAGCATAACATGAAGCTCATATTTATGTCATCCATGGGGAATGTTTTTCTGAAAACTCCACCTGTGACTATGTGGAGGTTCTCTGACTGCAGTCCCACAGACACTTTATGGCTTAATATGCCCAATCAAGAATGTCAATTGCTTGAATTTTTCCCCCATCAGGACCACTGTAGTCTCAACCATCAGCTTCAGATTGAAATCACCTGGAAAGGTGTTTCATAAAAATCCTTTGCGGGGCAGGAGAGAGAAAGCAGCCAATCTGAGAAATGATTCTCTCTTGAAATTGGGAGGGAACACATTTCTCTTTTCACCCTAAGACAAAATTAGCGAACTGCTGGCTCACTGGTCAACCCCAGAAGAAATAATATAGACTGTGATAGTGGCTGAATAATGTTTTACATTTGAATTAATTGGCAATGTTTAGAAATCATTAGATTTCACGGCTTCTCTTGAAAAACCTGGCAACTCAGACAGTGTCCCCATGTCGAGACCATCTGCTGGAGCTGAGTCGGGCTGCTCTGACTTACAGGGGCATGTGCTATCCTGCACCCTGCTGCCACCACAACTCCGGAGTCTTTACTCTTCAATGGTTCAATGTCATCATCCATATAGCATCTCAGAACGGGGATGGCTCATTTGTTTCCTAGTCTAAATATTTTTTGCAAGTATGGCTTGGGTACCAGCCAACCAGACACTTATTTTACAACCTGTGGGCAAGGTTAGTGGCTCCCATCTATGTTGTGACTTTACCCTCTTGTTGTGGGACTGTAATCAGAAACAGCCTGATATATCTGAGGCAGTTTTGGGAGTTAGAAGTCAGGTGGCATGGACCTGAGTGAACATCAGCCTTGTCTTAGGCATTTAATTTTGTAACACTACTTATAATGTTAGGTTTTCTTTCCCAAGCAGGTATGAACAGACAAAGCTGGAGGATACCCATCCCCAGAAGAAAACAATCCCAACCTCTTCTGCATTCACTTTGAATTTTTTCTGAGAAGCAATTTCTCAGAGAAAATGCTAAGTGGCATATGAATGACTTCAAATAGAATTGGTTCTATGCACAAGGAAAAACATGATTATTGGTAGAGAATATGAAACAACATAGACTTTGTATTTCCATCTTCCATTTCAGTGTGTCAGAGCAGTTAATTCAAGAATTGCCACACTTGATTATGTTTTAATTTAAAATATTAGATGCTCTCTATACATTATGACAGAACAAGCCAGGCACTCCTAAGGAATATACCAGGCCTATCTCAGAAACCTTCAGCTTATTCACTACTATTGGTGCTTTAGTTCAAATAAAGTTTGGTTGATGGTGGACCAGACTGTCCTAGGCATGCTAATGTGTCAACAGCATCCCTGGTGTCAGCTATCTAGATGGCAGAAACGGAACTCACTCATGACAATTAGAGAGAAGCCTCAAATGTCTCCTGGAAGGAAATAGCTCAGAGCTGAGAATCATTGGTTGATATTTCTTACAACTACATAGAGTCATGTGACCAACCACCTGCCATTTCCACCCCGACATTGACCAGCATGATGGGTCATAAGAAACACAATGGTGACTTATTTAAAAACTACTACCACATTTGGAGCTAGCCAGTCCCATCTTTCCTTGCACTGACCATTTCCTTGCCCCTTTACTTGGAAAAGGTTTTAAAAAGCATAATTTCACTGTCTGTCTTGGTGCGAGCCCTGATTTTGCTATTGGAATTACCCTTTATTTCCATGTTTATCCTGAAGGCTCCATTTCCTATTTCTCCTACAATCCTCTGCAATAGGAGCCCTTTCTCCCAGCTACTGTAAACATGCACGAGGGATCACCCTGCTCAAGATCAGTCTCCCCTACCAACTTCTGCCATCCTAGAATGTGAGGAACTGTCTTTGACCCTTCTCTCATTTGTAAAAGCTCCCACTACATAGAAAGATCATTTCAGTCTTTCAATGTTTTCTTCACTCTGAAAAGAATGTATCACACAACACGTAGTTATTTCCCAAGTAGGCATCTTATTAAAAGACCTGATTAATTTAAATAATTTCTTTAACAAATATTAGCTGAGTAATTATTTCTGAATGTCAGCTCCTTCTCTGGGCCATGTAACTCAATGGCATGCACTCAGGGATGTAGACAACAATGGTATCTCTAAATTCATGGTGCTTTCTTACAGGGGAATTTTCATGTAGACAGATTCAGAGATATTGACTTTCGGTTAATTTTAAATTCAAACTATACTCCATTGTATAAAAATCAGAACACCACACAGTGTCTTGCCACTACATATGATAATATATCAAAGTTTAATCATCATTAAGTATCAGCTAAATGTGATAGTGCGTTCCTATGCCATCAGCACTAAAGGGGCTGACATCGGAAATCATAAATTTGAGACTAGTCTGAGCTACATAGCAAGACCTGTTTCAAACAACCCTCCACAACCGGAGTCTCTTATTTGCATATTATAGGATTACTAAGTATTATTACACATATAATGAAAATTCTAACTTAAAAATTACCTAAAATTGACAAGTATTATGTAACTACAAAGTAACTTGCTTTATAGACCAGGTTGCTTCGAACTCACAAAGAACCGCCTGCCTCTAACTCCCAAGTGCCAGGATTAAAGATATTCACCACCATGCCCAGGGTCTTTTAAACAGAACTGTACTGTTCAATAAAGGAACAACTTGCCACTTGTGGCTTTTGATCACTTTATATGCTGGCTACTTTGCACTGAAGTGTACTCTAAGATGTCACGTGTAATATAAAAACGAAGATGAAACGTGTAGTGTCGAAAATAGATTATATAACTGCCTGTTGAATATGTTGTTAAATGTTAAAACTAATTTTGCCTGTTTTTTTAAACATGATAATTAAAAATTCCAAGCTCTGAGTATGGATCTCTCTGTATGCGTTTCAGAGTTTATCTAAAAATTTCGAAGAATAATTCATGTGTTTGTTTTCATATCTCACTGTGTTACATATTATGGAAAGCCAATCAAAGAACCTCCACTAACCAGACGTTAGACAGAAAGCCCAGAATCATCCTCCCTAAGCTCCTAGCACTTCCTGATGTGAGACTGAGAGCTTCAGCAGCGATCTGTGACTGGTAGTCCTGAGCTCCAAGCAGAGCAGCAGACACTAATGAGCAGCTGTCTGAGGAAGAAGTGCGCACAGTTCTTCTATGCTGTGCTGTGTCCATCTTTTTGCTCAGAGACAATGAGATGGATCCTCCTTCCTGTGTTCTGTGGGTGGAGAGGCAAAGCCTATTGTGTTCTGCAACAACAACAAACTTGAGATTCATGCAAGAACTAGTACATTCCCATCTCGACCCTTAACCAGTGAGAGACTGATTGATGAAATGAACCTTCTAAAAATATCCGTGACCACCACGAGACTTTAATGACTCTGTTTACAGTGTAGAAAGAATGAGATTGCATTGATGAATGAAAAATAAAACCTACATTTCTTGGGAAGGAAGCATCCGTCTTTTTCTATTTGTAAATGCTGACGAGCAGAGTTTAAGGAGGGCTAATGTCACCCATTCATCTTAATTAAAGAGTTAATTGCTCGTGTATCCTGATTTAGTTAGTGGAGCTTGGTAGATGGGAAGCCTTGCCTCTATGTATTTTATTGACCAATGTAGTGACATCATCTGTAAGTCTCAGAATTTATTCATGCCTCAGCCTATCTGCATAATGTTAATAGCCTTGGACATGATAAAACTTTCAGGAGGAAAGGCCTCATGTGCCAGGCACGGAATACAAAAAGAACAGTGGAAGAAGCTGCTGAATGTCTCACTTCGGCTATCCCTGGAGCGTTCCTTTGCAGTCTGCAATCATGAAAAGAGGTAGAAAGTCATGTTTGGATACTAGTTTCCAGAAAGTGTTTGGGTGTGGGGTCATGGGCAGGTTCTTAGACCAACATATGGAATGTTTGAAAGTTAACACATCATCTTGCTCTCTATCCTAGGCTGGCCTATGACTGGTTAAATATCTCAGGGTAGCCAGAAACATGCTTGCAACCCTCCTGTCTTAGCCTCCCCGGCCTCCCCAGTTCATAATCCACCATGCCTAACTAGAAATATGTTTAAAATATACACACATACACACTCACACCACATGCACGCACACACACACACACACCACACCACACACACCACACAGATAAAACTCAGAACTAAATAGTTTACTCTTGAATTGAAGAGCCTTTTAAAGAAGAAGGGTTTTCAGCCCTTAAATATAATAATCCCCTGGTTCTCTAGTTTTCCCAGAAATAATGTATTTAGATGAACTGAAAGGCTATTGCGGATCATGACTAATTTTAGAGTAACACCCTTTCTTAATACATTTTAAAAAATGGTAAAAGGCAAAAAAAAATCAAAGAACAGCAGGGGGAAAGTACTATCTGGAGGGCATACAGAGCAAAACACACGGAAATGATGTGCAGAGTTAATGGGCCTCTTTGTATCTTTTCTCGCATGGAGCTACAGCAGTCCTAGTTAGAGTTAATTAAAGTCAGTGTCCTTTTTTCCGGCGAGGACAACTGGCTGAAGAACCGACCCACAGTTTTGAGCTGCTGATTACAATTAAATACCCCATTCACAGCAAGGTAAGTGCACACTGAGGTTACATTAAAGAAAAGGTCCAAACACAGAAAGTAAGAGATAAAATTAAAAATATGTGAGAGTCCTGGAATAGCAGAAGGTATGGAGAGCTCTCACAAAGCTGAGGAACCCAAAGTGGATCATAATTTTGGGATACATTATACACACTATCTGTGGTTTATTTCGAACACCTGTTCAGTGATGATAACAAAACTCCTTCTTCCATAGATTTACTGGGAAAGCAAGTTAGTTAAGATAGCACTTGAGCTCTCCCTAGCCTAGGGAAAGCCCTGGCTAGACGTGAACCTTAGTTACAATCCATTCTACAAAATGTCTCCAAGAGGTTCATGTCTAGTAGCTTAGGTCCCCAGCTAGTGACACCATTTGGAAGTGTTTAAAGACCTTTAGGAGGTGACACAGCTGAAGGAAGTAGATCACAATGTGTTCCTGGGCTTTTCCTACTCTTATTCTTTCCTGTCTACCATGAGGAAAAGACACTGATTCTCCCCATTCTCCTGCCATCGTGATGTTCCTCTTCACCCATCCACCCAGAAACAAAGTGTCAGTGGACTGGATCCTCAGAAACTATCAGCCAAAATAAAATTGTCCCTTAATTTTTTGGGGGGGGTTATTTGGCCAGAGCTCTGCAGAAGTACCAGTTGCATATTCTTAAGGATGCTTTTCATAGTAACTCATTAAGATGATTTCAAGAGTCATTTTAACACAGTTTAACCTCTAGTCTTAGCATATTCTTTTAGCATTGTTTTCCAAGAGTGTTTATTGGTTTTATATTTACATAAGAAAAGTGATGTTGCTGTTATATAGACCCGAAGACCTCCATTACCTAGGCAGTATTTTGCTGCCATCAGTATTCTACCTATGCCTCCATCCATGTAGTTCCCATCTCTTTATATTTTTGTGACCTGGGAAACTCGCCTAAAATTTTCAAGCTTTGAGTTTCATTCTCACCAGGTGGCAATAAAAATAAGATAAGCATATAGATATTTTGAACATCAAATTAATCGATGGTTGTAAAACCCTCCAATAGTATTGGGTCCACAGTGTAATAATGACAGCCTTTCCTACTTTTCTTCCTTGAACCACGAGGAGAGGTGATGATGCCAATACAAGGAGAAAAGAATACAGAGAGGAATGTGATTGAATATTAATGGTTAAATGGGGGTGAAATAATGAGTCTTTTATTCCTTCTTCCTCCTGGATTCTGAGTCTCCGCATTGCTCCTTTTTCTGCAGCGAACATGTGGGGACGGGGATGTGATGAAAGCATGTCGGAAACCAAGTGTTCCAGTTCAGAGCGAGAGAAGCCCCTTTCCAGCTGTGGGTGATTAACTTAACATTCCCAGAAAGGTGGGATGGCTCTGGGTGGAAATCGGGGGAGATGATTGCAGATAAGGGGCCAGGGCAGCGATCCTAAAGCAGGAGCCCAGTCTGTGGCAGGGAGAAAATGAGCCAGCCTGATGCGCTACACTGGGAGGTCTGTGGTGAGATAAAAGATGAGGTTGAAGGATTGGGTAAGAGATGAGAGTACTGTATTCTTTAGTGAGTAAAGGGCCACCTAAGTGGGGGAGAGAGGGACTGTGGAATCCCAAATTAAACAGCATTTTAAAGCAATACACAAGCCCGAAATTCAGGACAAAATTAGCCAGAAAAAATAAATAAATACATCTTATGTAACCTACTGTACAGGGGAAATGCATCTAGTGAGATGCTGTCGACAAGATCTTAAATAATTGATTATTTAAATGAATTAATTTTTAAAACT
>JAQHUG010000037.1:9793621-9852623 GCA_028555095.1 Dicrostonyx torquatus
ATTTGCATTTCCCTGATTGCTAAGGAAGTTGAACATGACCTTAAATATCTTTTGGCCATTCGAACTTCTTTTGTTGAGAATTCTCTGTTCAGATCATCACCCCATTTTTTAATTGGGTAATTTAGAACTTTTATGTCTAGTTCATTGAGTTCTTTGTATGTCCTGGAGATCAGTCCTTTGTCTGATGTAGGGTTAGTGAAGATCTTAGCTTTTGGGGGGCTAGAGAAATGGTTTAGTGGATGAGTCCTTGATGCTGTAGCAGAGGACCCAGGTTTGATTCCTAACACCCACATGGTGGCTTAAAAACATCCTTGATGCCAGTCTCGCAGGATCTGACGTTCTCTTCTCAGAACTTCAGGCACCAGGCATACACATGGTATACATACAGCCAAGTAGACAAAATAGACAAAAGCATAAAAATGTCTAGAAATAGTTTTTTAAAATTATTACTGGTATGTGTGTGTGCATGTGTGAGTGGTATGTGTCTCTTTGTGCATGTGTCTGTGCTTGACAACATGTGTGTATTTGTCTGCATGTGAGTGTGTGTGGGGCTTATGTATGCCATGTTGTGCATAGAAAAGTCAAAGGATATCCTTGGGTGTCAGTCCTAACCTTCTACCTTGCTTGAGGCAGGGTCTCATTGTTTTTCCTCTGTAAAATCTACATAGCCTATGATATTCTTGTCTTGCCTCCCCTCTTTCTGTAAAAATTCTGGAATGAGAAATGCTGGTACCACCATGTCTGGCTTTTATATGGGTTCTGAGTATTTAAGCCCAGGTCCCCTTGTTTACACGATAAGCACTTGTATTCACTGAACAATCTCTCCAACTTGGTAGCAAAGATATTTGATAGTACTATGCACAATATCCCCCCAAAAAATATGTAGAAAGCAAGAGAGATTAGGGAAAGGTAAAAACCAGACTGCCAAAGAGTGTCACAACACAGAGCCTCAGCCATAAGGAGGGGGGAAAAGTGACTGAGAAAATGTTCAAGGGAGCTCATGGTCCAAAGAGGAAGATGTTAATCTCCCAATAAACATAACAAGGAGAGAGAAAAGGCAACTGAAATCTTATTCCATAGATCTGAAATGATTCAGTTGGGAGAAATAAATTTTTTAAAGATTCAAAAGAGAACGGAGCAGAGAAATAAAGTGAAAGACAATCCGATACAAGAATAAATGACAAAGCAGCCAGAGAAATATCGTATTGACAAGAAAGATTGATTCTCCACAGCAGAACAGGAGCCAGAGTGAGGAGTGTGGGACAGTGTTGGGGGTGGGGAGTGTGGGTGGGGTTCTTGTTTCCAAAGAGGAGTGGTTTGAGAGAGAACAAAAGCAATTAAGGAAAAATAATCAAATGAAAATCAATTGAAAAACAAGCGTTATTAAACTCTAGAGTCATTATGTCACAATTAGCATCTAAGATGGTTGGAAATACATGAAGGGACATCATTATCTTCTTAAAAAAAGTCAACTGCATGACCAACAAATACTGCTGTTTAGACCTGTCACTTATTTTGCTGAGTGACGGTCATCAATTGTCTACAAAAGTTTTCTTGTAAAGCAACGTGGTGGAGAGATTTTTAATAGCGCATCATTGTTTTGCAAAACTCAGCTCAGAATTCAGTTCTCACTAGCTTCTTAGTACTTCTGATACTGGCGTGGGTCATTCATGTCTATCTTTTTCTAGCTAATTCACATGAATAGCCATTATCCTGCTGACTTGACAGTCCTCTGAACAGTTTTTCACAATGGTGGAGCCTAATTGTTGGGGCAAACAATTAGCAGATGGGGAAAAGTGTGTATTCAGAATGAAACAAATCTGTATTGGTATCCAGGCCCTAGTGCCTACCATCTGCATAACCTAAGGGAAAGGCCTAAAACTTTTGACCACCTATTTTTTCACCTGAGAATAACAAACATTTTATAGAGATGGTTTAAAAATTGAAAAAAACAAAGTAGACATTCATTAATAAGAATTCTTCATCATTATACTAAGTCATTGTCTGTCATATAGTAGGCCTTTTCTAATGCTGCTGTTACTATCATCGGTATGTGGTTACAGTTGGCTTGGTAGCTGGCCATGATGGAGTAGTCCATACTTGTGTAAGATTTAAGCCTGGTTTTATAACTTTCAATAAATATTATTTCAGTTCTTTCTATGTCATTCTGTATAAATCTTATTTTTGATGTTGTATTTTCTGTTATTCAGGAGTTACTAAAATAGCTAGAGAAAGATTCTGTTGATGACAAATAAACCACAATTTCGACAAAAAATAAGAAACATAATGATTTTAGTGTCAAAGAAACTACACTTCCAATTTTACCCTTGTTGTGTACATCCATTCACTCATCAACTGATAATTTAAATGTGTTTCGGTGATGTTGTCGCTCACTGTTCCCATGGAGATCACAGGCACTTCCATATCTACCAATATAGCCTTTATACTAATGCTACTCTATGTTTGTGCCAAGCTTCAGACTGTACCTCAGACTCCAAAGGACTTCAACCTACAAATTCTAGGCTAAGGTCTCAAGTAGGCATATTATAGACATCTTCAATCTACCATGCTCAAAACTTAACTTTAGACTTTATTGCACAAACATACCGGGTTTCTCCCAGGGACCAGTTACTAACGTTTCATTCTAAGTGCTCAGGCTAAAAACCGCAGGTTCTCCTTCACTCCTTTCTCAGTTTCAGGGTCCATATCACACTCTAGCCCTTAAGTTTTACCTTTGAAATAAATGCAGAAGCTCACCACTTCTTACCTACCCTCTATGAAAGCTGTATACGTTCCAGAATTATAATAATACTTTATAAACATTATAGTTTTTATCCAGTTTCCATTACTGGCTTATTTTTGGCTATACTCTCTCTGTGATCATCCTAGGAAGATGTAAATAAAATCCCATCTTCCCTCTGTTCAAACTCATGGATTTCACATTTTCCTCACAGAAAGAGTCATGGCCATAGGTTAGCCTATAAGAATCTAGAAGGTTTTTTTTTAATTATTTGTTTGGTTTTGCTTCTCCCCCCTTTCTTTTTTCTACTTATCTTCTCTTATATCTTACTTGTAATGCTTAGTTTTGTCAACTTGACACAAATTAGAGTCACTTGGGCAGAGGGTACCTCCCATGAGAAGTTGCCACTATCAGAATAGCCAGTGGGTGTATCTATGGGACATTTTCTTGATTAATAATAGATTTGGGAGTACCCAGGCAACTGGGAGTCATGCCACCCTTGGGGAAGTGATCATGTGTTTTATCAGAAAATAAACTGAGAAAGCCATGGGAAGCAATCCATGGGAAGAAGGCCAAGGGAAGCAAGCCATTAAGCAGCAACTCTCCATGTTCTCTGCTTCAGCTCTTGCTTCTAGGGTTTTGCCTGAGCTTCTAACCTGGCTTCCCTCCATGATGGAATGTGATTTGTAAGCCAAAATAACCCCTTACCTCTTAAGCGTTTTATCACAGCATCAGAGAGCAAAGTGGGACATACTCTCTCTTAGTCATATGTGCTCTGTCTAGCTTTACTAGATTCCTTACTAGTCACATACATGCTAGACTCATTTCCTCCTCACACCCATAAAATCCCTGTGCCTATAATGTTCTTCCCTTTAATGGGTCTCATTAAGCATGCCAACTTCACTTTCAGGTTTATGTCCAAATATGAACATCTCCATGAAAACTTCTATGACCTCTCTTTCCCTATCCCTTTTTTGCTATCTTATTTCCTACAATGCCTTTCTTGTCTAAAGTTCTATAGGATTTTAACTCATTCTTATACTTTTTTTTTTTTTGGTCTCCATCGACCAGAAAGTCAACTCTCCAGAGACAGTATTGTTTATATTTGTTAATTATTTCATTAATATTTGACATATGTTTGTCTATGAGTAAATATTTATTGAATAAGTCTAATAAAAATATTGGGTCCTGAGGAGGTGATATTGAGTATGATAAACAAATTCTTCATCCTCATAGAGCTTAAATTCAATGGAGGAGGCATTAAACAGCTTTTATGTGGCAGAGATTATAGTCTCCAATTCTGATTAAAAGAAAAAAGAAGGCTGCCCGATATCAAGTGAGTTGGCAATACTGCCTTCTGATGTTCATTTTCTATCTGGAAAAGAGATATCAATCTGTCTCAAATACAGCTATTAAGGTTCAATGTGATCAAGAGCCTAGCACAATGGGCAGGAAAATTGGCATACAGAACACACAAAAGTATGTTTGTTTCCTTTGTTTTCGAGAATGTTTGATGCTTGTTCTATCATTGCCTTGCCTTACCTTAAAAGTTTTCCACTTTTCATGTACTTGTATAGCTTATGACCACTTGCTCAGAGAAAGGAGCTACCTATGGAGTACTGGGTCCGCCTATTTCAGTTAACCATGAAGACAATGCTCTAAAGACTTGCCTCCAAGTTCAATCTGACCTCAGCAGTTCCTTAACTGAGGCTTTCCTCTTGGATTATTTTGGATTTTGGGGAGTTGACAATTAATGCTAACTAGAACATTATTTAAATAAGAAGAAATACACGAGTTAACTCTTATTATCAATGGATTAGTAAATATAATAACATAAAATTGGAAATACATAATATCTTCACCAAGCTAGCTTGTTTTACATGTGTTCATGTATGTGTATGTTCATATATATATATTATTATAAGTTTAGTTGCTATCAAGTCATTGGTTATATAGTATTATAAGTTTAGTTGCTATCAAGTCATTGGTTATATAGTATTTATTGCTTATTTATAAAAAAAGCATAAATTCAAAACTTTAGCCAATCTATAACCAGTGCATGAAATCTTTCATGATAAGAGGCTTAAAATTGCACCATGCCATGAGTTCCCATGGAAACATTTGAGAAAAAAAATATAATAGGCGTAAATTATTGCTCCCCTCAAATTCTGTCTTACTAGCCTTCTTCTAGATTTAACCTTTACCCTTAAGAAGACATCACAGACTGGTTCTGTTTCTTAAATATGGTTACATTGATTTTATATAAAATTCCAAAAGAGTTATAGAGTGTTTTTGTGAAGGTGCAATAAACTGAGAAAAGGAAACATCTGTCCTCCAGGAAATTGATCAACTGGTACATTACAGACTCTAATTCACATCAGGCAAGTTTAAAAGCCATAAGGATTATGCATGATTATGATGGAGGAAAATGAAAATAGAGTAAAAATTCACTGAACATGTGTTCAACATATTGATGCAATGTGACTAGGGAAGGTTTTCATTACATTTTAAATGTCCTATGAACTGTAGCATTATATGAAAGTCATAGACTAAACTGTAACACACTAATGATAGATTCAAATGTAGGACCCTTAGAAAATCAATGAAAGTTCGAAAAGTAGGGTCCTGGCTAAAACAGGAGCCCCCAAAGTGCCAAAATATCTTAAACTTTTTCTTCACATGTGTGGAGGGCCACAGAAGCCCTGAAGAACATTCTATAAAGCTGTGAGAGGCTTAGCTGATAAAGGTGATTACCACTGAGCTTAAAGAACTAAGTTTGATCCTGGAACTTACATGGTGGAAAATGATAACCAACCCTCATAAGTTGTACTCTGTCTTCTACACTTATGTTATTATGGCTTATTTTTGTGTGCACGGTGCACACACACACACACACACACACACACACCTCACACACAATTAATTGTACTAAAATATTTTTTTCTACCAAGTAACAACCACTTTATGCCTCTTTTTACTTCCAGAAGCAGGAACTGTTTTGCTAAAATGCTCCATGTTTAGATCAGTGAAGCTAATTCCTAGGAAAATTTCTAACCGCATAGTAGTCAAATTGATATTAAGGGTCATAGTCTTCTGCAGAAAAGTCTTATGGGGAAAAGAAAACCCATTAAGGCGAGGAAAACAACAAACAGGACTGGCGCTCCAGGAAAGGAATAATTTATTTGTGGCTGTGGGACAATGAGTTATTTGGTCCTTCCTCACAAATGAGATAACTGTCGTACCCCATCATTTCCCACTACCATGAATTATATACAACAGCGTTTGGTGAAATATGAAATTCTAAAAATATACTGAAATGCTAGACTCTTCTTAATGGTTTATTATGATAGGTGTTCTTGGTTTTGAAATATCTTCTTTCATGGAAGACAAATGGGGCGACATTATTTTAGAAAGTCCACATCTTTTAAAAAGATGGATTAAAAACTCTTTGAGACATCTGTGCTGTTTCATCAGAAGAACAACATTTTCTTCCTAAATAGTCCTACAGGGCATCCCAGAGAAGAAAACAGGGGGCACTTCAAAACTGAAGCCCCAGAAAGTGCTACAGAGAATTCAGAATATCTATATCTGAATCTCTATCACGTATGGGAACACGGCATGTGAACGCTGACGGGGAAGATAATCAGGCTGAAGGCACTGAGGCTATATTTTCTCTTCCAGAAGATACGTCATTTCCGGAGTACTACTTTCTTTGCCTCACACCTCACCCTCGAGTCAGAGAAAGCTGACTTTGAATATTGCTTCTGTTCCCATGCAGCATGTGACTTTTGGGGAGGTTCATTAAACTATTACAAAATCCATCTCTTGGTCTGGGAAATGAAAATATTAGCTTGTAGCTCTTCGGTTTAGGAAGAAATAAGTTAATGCAAAAAACGGGCTTATCACACTGCCTGTGGTGTGGAGCGGTGAGGAGGCCTGCTTTCTAGGGCCCTGTGCACTTTAGGTGATAAGCCCGTGTGCTATGATGTAAGAATCTTCAGATCTCTTCTCCTACTTTCTATGTGACTGTAGGAGATCGACTATCTCTCTGGAGGTCAGCTGACAAATCTCCAAAGTAGAGATGATGCAAGTGCCCACCTCTAAAGTTGGGAAGGTTAAAGTGCTTCTGGTACAGTGCTGGGCACATAATTATAACAAGAACGAACAATGACAGGCACAGGTGCAGTCTAAAATAATAATACAACCAATATATGCCTAATATAATATTCACAACTTCCAAGCATTTTTTTTCTATTTTAAAGGTCTCCTCGTTTTGTTCCTTGTCTATTTTCATATCACTGGAATGCCTCAGGGGGAAAGCCCTAAATATATAACAGACATACAAGGGCACTGTGGAACATGGGCACCGCACCTGTCATCTTGTCAGTCATGATCGCTTTTCTCTGCTCAGATGTGCACACCTGGGGAAGGTTGAAAATTCAGGCTTCTACATTCTCCCCCATTACGGTTGGGTAGGGAACATCTGGCCAATTAATTTTTAGTAGTCTAGGAGGCTGGATCACCAATTAGAGCATTCAAGTGTTCTTATTTTCATTACCTAGCGCTGATGCACCCCAGACCGAGCTAGCTGCTTGTAATGAGAGTTTGCATTGCTAACATTCTAGAGAGGGACATAAAGATAGGACCACAAATCATACAAGGCAGAACTGTGATCAGGCACAACATTCTCCTCAGATTTCTTGTATCTATATGCCAAGTCCCAGTTCATAAGCTCTAGCTCCCAAGCTATTGACATAAATATTATGCTCATGACTCATATATTTCCACCAGAAAAATATTAGGACTAACCATGAGGTCAGATAAGAGTTTCTTTTTTAAAACTTTCTTATTCATTCTTTTATTAAAAAAACATAAAAAAGTAGTCTTTAGAAAAAAAGGGTTAACAATTTGCAAACTGTATTCCCAAGAGCATAGTTTACTCTTAAATAATAATAAAAGGTCCCATTATTATTATAACTAAAATTATTTTATATTGCCATACTGTTAACTAAGAGTCTCAGTTTGGGTCCATCAATAAAGCAAAAATTTAGAGGGAGGAGATGTTTGTGTTGCTTGCTTCTCTTCCAGAACTCCGTGTTCTATGTAACTACCATTTGTCTAACAAATACAAGTCTCTCTGACAGTTCTATGGTGAACTCAGCAGGATCCAGGTTATTATTTAAGGCTTTTAAAAGAATAAATATCAAATAATCTGAAAAGGCATCTCAAAGGGTGAAAGTATAAGCATTTTTTATGGTTAAAGCTGTGGAGAATCAAAGGAGAATTTCCTTTCTTGGGACTGAAGACTTCTGCTATTGCTAAAGGAGAATATGCACTTTTTGTTGGGGTATAGAGTTTCAATATGCCATCCAACCCTTATGCCATCCAACATTCTAACTCACGCTGGGAGTTTTGGAAGCTAATTGGATAGTTGTGATTTTACATCAATTGATACCTTCATATACCTGGAAGGAATATAAATTACACATGGATGCTCATAATGTGTAGAACAAAGCAAAGTTGAGTCAGCTGCATGAACATATTTCTTGATGACTTTTTCTGCGCTATCTTAGAAGATACTGGTAAAACTGAAGTCGCTCACCTCCTTGGCTGTCAGGTGGGCTCACCGTGTAAGCTGTCCTGATCAAAGCCTGCGACTTTGATCTAAGCACCAGGAGATAGAGAATGGCACTGGAGGTACCACTCTAAATGATCATGCCCCAGGAGCTTACCCTGCATCAAGAAAGCTTCCTTTTTGCAGCAGATGAGGGAGTTTATAGAGAACAGCAATTGGTCAAATTTCAGAGAGTAAAAGACTGTGGCGTGCGTGTGGGACATCTGCAACACAGCCCCTAATCCAAGGCTCGGCGAACACTGACAACAAGGGGCAGACGACGTGCAAGAGCCAGAGGACAAGGAGAAATGCAGAGAAATAGTATCTCTGGATATGCTGGGAGGGTGCATTGATGAATTCTCAACAGCTATGGCTTTCTGCACAAGACCTTCACAAGTCAACACCAGTCAACAATCCAGCATAGATGGGGGGAGGGGGCATAAGACTGACTTACCGTTGAAGAGATGCTGGCAGTAAACAGTTCTAAAGGTGGGAAAGTAAGTTTTCTGCCAGGATGAGTCCAATATCCATGTGCATATGGACAACTCTAATAAGACTCAATTTAATATATTATATATATAGAAAAATTATACTAATGGAAGAAATGTGAATTTGAGAAGTGGTATTGAGGAAAGATGAGAAGAGTTGATGGTGGCTAGGGGAGGCTGGATATGACCAGAAAGCATTGCACTCAAGCATGAAACACAAACAAAAGGAAAAGAAGAAGGGACTAGCTAAGGTTTGCGGCATTGCTGCAGCAGGTTCTACAAGGACCTGTGACTAGTCTCTGCTACTTTTACTTTAAAACTCTTCTACTCTGCTCCAGTTGTGGGGCTCAGTTATTTAGCTCTTCATTTGATCTGGTAAGACCACTATTACAGACTCAGTTTACTCCTATTTTCCTACTTCCATTCCCCAATACATCTATCGAATACAAACAGCATTTTTTAATCCGTTGGCATATAGATTTCCATGCTTTTTATAAACTCTCATTTTAGAAAAAAAATGTGCACAGCACATATGTCTTTTCCTGCCCCTTTCATTTACTTTGAATTTAACTTTCAGCAATGTGCAAAGCATTTACATTTAAGGGAACTAATAAGATATTCTTTTAACAGACAAGGAAGTTATATCAATATGTGTTTTATTTCATTCTTCCATTTCCTCCAAAATAAAACCTTCCTAACAATTAATTTTATAGATTTTGAAACATTAATCTTTTTTAAGTAATTGGACAGAACCTGACTATATGCAAATAGGTTCGTTTCTCTATTTGGATTTCAGCTGCAATATTTTTCCAAGTTTTTAAATTATCTGCATAGCATGTTAAATTATAGTGCCTCTCTTTCTTCTCTGACAGATTCCAACCTTTTGATTCTCTGCTTTCTTTCTTTGCTACAGTAAATTGATCCTTTAAAACACCCAGGTGCAAATGAATTAATGGTCTTCCATTGTGAGGGAGAATGATGGAGTCCCTCCCTCCTCCTTCTCCACACTGAGGTCCTTTCCCCTTCTGAGAAACCACATATCAATTAAACTCACCTGCTAATTAAAAGCTTGTTTGGAAAAAATCCTTGCTAGTTAGAAGCAAAGGAAAGTGTAAAGGTGTCTAAAAATAGAGGCTTTGAATGTCAATTACTTCCTTCCTCCTCAGTTCCTGATTCCCTGGGTTGAATTGAATGCTGGAGAAGAGATAGGAGAGGAAAAGAAAGAGGAGGGAAATCTATCTTGTTCACCTTTATTTCCCTGGGAGTCTATCAATTTTCTTAGTCACTTCCGCTGCTTGTCTGTAGCATCAGGACACACAGGTTTTATTCAGAAGACAAAAAAAGCACCATTCCTCACTCCTTGTCTTACAGTCACACAGATTTCCCAAATAAGGACAGCAGAGAACACGGTCCTCACATGCGGTTTGTCAACAATCCAGACAGAGGTTTTTTGAGCTACAGTATCAGAGCAATGAAATCGGATGTGGAAACATCCTGTTCTTGGTTTGAAAATGACACTACATACTCTTAGATCCTCTTCCTGCAAAGTGGGTCCTGGTGTAGATGCAGACCAATGCCATTATGAGTTCTTTCGCTTTTCTACAACAGACTAAAAATCTGCATTTTTCTAAAGCAACAAACTAAGTTTCATATGGTAGAAAACTAAAGAAAATCATCTAAATGGAAATCAAGAGACTGTAAAAGTCATAAGATATGAAAGAAACCCACAACATGCACCTAATAAGGCCAGAAAATAAAAATAAAATTAGTTACAACATGCCTTAAACAACTAGTTATTTACTCATCCACTCAACAGATTATAGAGTTTTGTGAAGGACCACTGCTGAATAGAGTGTAATGGGATTACAAGTGAAATCACGATCTAGTCTTAGCAATTTAGCTAAGGCTAGCTTTAAAAAATCCTGCCAGGTAGGATTTACCGTGGCATATTATATTATGATGTCTGCTACAGGAAATCATGCTCAAGCAGTGAGATACAGGTGGTTAACTGAGGTTTTTTGGAGGCAGTTTTGCTAAGGTAACCTAGAAGAGAAAAATATGAAGAGAGAAAATACATTCTCATTCTGTTAAATAGAGCACTGTGCATAGCTGAGGATCTGCCCATGGTTCTCGTGACCTGGAGCGTGCAGAACAAAGGGAAATCCTTATACACTGCTTTTAGTGACAATTCAACTTCAGCTTATAGGCATCCTCCCATGGCTTCTTATTCCAATTAAACCTCAAATCCTTACTCAGATCTGCTGTCCCCTTAACTTTGATTTCATCTCAACATTCTTCTTATGTTTTCCATGCACTAACTACATTCTGCAGGTCAAATATACCAAGTTTTTTTTTTTCACTACTTTCTCTATCAGAGTTTCCTCTTGTCAGGATTTTACATGGCTCATTCTTTTAAAAGCCTGTGAGACTGAATGATGTCATAGCTTCTATGAAGCGTTCTTGGATTATTTTATTTAGCAACGTCTTCATCATCTATATATGGATCAAATAATCTATAATCTATCTATCTATCTATCTATCTATCTATCTATCTATCTATCTGTCTGTCTGTCTATCATCTCTAACATCTCTCTACCTACCTATTCACATACTTATCTATGTCTATATTATCTAATTCTTATTAAAAAGTTGATTATATGAAAATATCCTTCTGTGTCTTTTCTTCTATTGCCTGAACAGGAGTGAAAGCTCCATAAGACAAATAAGACTTCATTGCTCCTTGGTGTAAGTATGTCCTGCACGCTCCAGCACATCAGCTAGACTGCAAGCAGGTACATGGCCCATGTACCACTGTGCACTGCTGCATCTTTTATAGATTTAGAACATTTCCCCTGGAGCATTTCTGAGATAAGAAAATAGATGAGAAACAAAACCGGAAGACACTTAAGACAGAAAAAAAAATCTTGTACCTTGTGAATATAGTATTATATATCCATTAATAATCTATTATCTGAAGTTGCACCATGCATGTTCCTGTCAGAGCTTGTTAGACTCACACAAACACACTATGCTTAGCATTTCACATCTCAGAGTTACTCTTCCTCGTTTAGAAGGGGAAACTCGAATCATTCAGTTTCCTAGATGTGCCTCACTGTGTTATATCCTTGTATTTCCCTCCCATTCAAGGACATTTAGCTTAAATATCTATTTCATGCGTCTGTTGGACACTTGAAATCTTCATTTGAACAAAATACCTAATTGATCTTTGCTCATGGTATTACTAACCTACTTATTTGCTTGCTACTTATTTGAATCTATTATTTACTTTGAGTACTAGTTCCTTAGTAGACATAGGGATTTTATTTTTTTATACTTTTTTAGAAGTGCTCTGTTTCCATTGCTGTTTATGTGCTGGAGCTGTTCAGCTCGATGCACTCATTATCTGTCTCTTTTTAAAAAAACTTTTAATTTATTCTTTGTGGCTTTCACATCATGAATCTTGGTTCCATGCATCTCGATGTCCTTTTGTATCCTCCCACTGCTCTTGTAACATCCCCTCACCCCAAGTAAATAAAATAAAATTTAAGAAAGAAAAGATTAGAAAGAAAAGTTTCATTGTGGAAGTGTTCATTGCAAAGAGTCATTGGTCTAGTTTGAGGTCTCAGGTTTCTGCTGCACTATCAATACTCGACCTTAACTGGGACTCCTCTTGAATACTCTATAGCACCTATGTCAAATGACGGGATCAGATTCTTGGGGCTGGCTTACCCACACCACTGTCAACAGGGTCAGGATCTACTGTGCTGCCCAGGTGAGCTACAGAGCAAGCTTTCTTGAATGTTGCATGCAACTGGTAAGGGGGAAGGGTCATCTCTCTCTTCTGCTGCAGATAGATATGGTTGAGGAGAGGACATCTTTCCCTCACCCTCATGTGCCACCCACCACATGGCAGACAAGGTGTGGACCAGCTCTCCCACTCTCCTGACTTCATGGTTGGCTCATCTGAGCCCCACCAACAGGGTCAGCGCTACTGTGCTTCCCAGGCAAGGGGGAAGGGCTGTTTTTGCCTTAACATTTAGGAGTCATATCCAAATGTTCTTGTCTAGAACAATATCAAGAAATGTTTCCTGGGCCAGTGGGATGACTCAATGTAAAGACGACAGCTACCACCTCTGATGGGATGAGTTTGATCCCTAGGACCCATATAGAGGAAAGGGAGAATCAATCTCTTCTTCATATTGCTCCCTGACTGCCCTGATCACATGATAAAACCATGTGCTTGCATATGCACACACACACACAAAAACACACACACACTAATAACTAAATAAATGCACTCAAACAATAAAGACACATTTTCCTATGTTTACTAGCTCTTCTAAGTCTTAAATACATTTGAAATTATTCTTATTGATGGCATGAAATGCACTGTGATATCATTCTTCTACATGTGGGCATCAAAGTTATTCAAGAATATGTATTAAAATTTTCTGTCTCGTTGTATACTGCTGGCATCTTTGACGAAGCTCAGCTGACTATATTATGTGGATTTCATTTGGGCATGCACATTCTCTTTCATTTGTCTCTGTTATTACTTTTGTCAATATCAGTAACATGTCAAACTGTTTGACATGATCTTTTAAAAATTATATATATTAATTTTATTTTATGCATGTACGTGTGATTTGCATGCATATGTGTCTCTGTACCTTATGTGTGCAGTGCTCATGGAAGCTAGAAAAAGGGATTTGTTTCCCTGGAACAGTACTTAAAGACAGTTATGACCTGTCATGTAGGTAAGCAATCAATGCTCTTGATTACTGAATGATTTCTCCTTCCTGAATGTGATTGCTTGTACAAAAACCTTTCTAAGCTCCATCAAAAATTAAAATGATGGACAAATTTAAGTACAGATCAATATAAAAGCTTAATAGTATTTGTGGTCATGGTTTCTATAACAATGATATAGAAACAATGTGTATATATATATATATATATATATACACACACATATGTGGAAAAACAAAGAAAAGAAAGAAGAGAAAAATGAGAAAGAAAATTCTAGCTAATATATTAAAGCAAACAGATTAAAAATACACACACTAGGAAAAATGAATTATTGATGAAACAGCTGAAGAAACCACAATAAATGGAAAACTATCTTATATTCATGGACCAGAGGAATTTAATATAGTTAAAACATCTCTACCCCACAATGTGATCTATATATATATTAAAATAATTCTCAAAAATATTTCATAAAAACAGAAAAAATCCTCCCAACATTTACTAAAAGCATCACAGTCCCTGAAAACACGAAGAACTTTGAGTCAAGTAAACACAGTAAGCCAAACCAAGTCAAACAGAAACAAAACCTGTGGGCCTCACACTCTCCTACCCAAGCAGTAAGAACCCATCGGTATGGTGTTAGTAGACTTTCATTTAAATGGACAGCCACTATACCTATGGTTATTTGCAACAGAAAACTTAAAAAGGCCATAAGATTACAATGTCTCCAAGTTTTAGTGGTGTAGGTATTAACTATAAGTCTTCAGCTCCATATAATTGTTCTTGAAAGATATGAAACAAGGTATATACACCTTGTTTTTCTGCCCCTAAACAAAACGTTCACTTTTAAGAAGAATTTGTAAAAAGTAGGCTTTGCCTGATAAAAGAGCCAATGAATACAAGGCTTTGAATGGTTAGGTCTTCTGCTACCATTTTCCTTAATATTCTAAACCTAAGGAAAATTATTTTCTTGATTGTTTTAAATTGAGCATTAAATATTTTTAACCATACTGACTATAAAGAATAAAATAACAGCATAAAGGACATCATTCTACCTCATTTCTTGCAAGGAGTAAATTAGGTTGCACCAGTGACAATATTGTTGCATTACAATCTTGACACAAGGAGGGGACATGAAGATTATTGTCCTCATTAGAACCAGCGCTTATGGGAAAATCATTATTAAGTGGATAAAGTAGAACGGCACTTGCCACACTGCTACAGATTGTCCTTCTATGAAGTAATGAGCTTTATATTAGAGGCGACCATTGTTAGATATACAGTTTATTTATTTATTTCTATCAGTTTTTCATTTCATTTACATTGATAATGAGACCATTCAAGACAAGGATGTTCAATTCAATGAGCTCTCTCCTCATACCTGTCTTGCCACCATCTGACTTCTCTTAGAACTTTTGTTTTGAATATGTAAATCACAGTTTCCTCATCCACAAAGTCCCTAGAATATGTCATATTTCTGTGGAGATGTGGGAATAAATGGGACAGTGTATATGTTTAGTTTTATCTTTCTGTAGTTTCTAATTAATTCATTAATTGAGGTCTTAAAACTTTAATTATTCATTTTTGTTGAGACAGGATCTATGCCACCCAGACTGGTTTTGAACTTGGTATGTAACCTAGGCTGGCTTTGAATGCCTGAACTCCCACCCCGCTAGGCTCAATGCTAGGATTAGAAATGTGGAGCATCACACCCAGCTTGCAGCTCACCTTGGATATTTGCTGACATTTCACGGTGACAGCTCTCAGTTTTTCTTTTGTGCAATAGTAAAATTAGATAATTGATTTTATTTTGGGGCAGAGGCTCACAATACCAAAAATGGTTGTAATATTTGTATGGGGCCTTATCATATCTCATCATTTTTAGGACCTCATTAACATGATTACATCATTTATCAGATATTTAAATAATTTTTGTTGGCACCATTATTATTTTTTTCTAAGTGCTAAAGGATCAAATGCCGAGCTTTACATAGCCTGAGCAAGCTTTCTCTGTATGGAGCTATGTCGGCAGCCCATTATTTTCTTTTTATAGCAAATCTTGGGTTTGTCTAAGTTGTCTTCCACTGTGTTAACTGATATGTGGTAAAGAACACTGCCTGGTACCTTCCTAACATTATCAGCAAGTCATGTTTTCTAATAACCTTGCATGTGATGCTTTTATCACCTTGCTCCCACCCTTTTTATTCATGTTGTGTAGCTCTAAGAATTTGGCTATGCGCAGCACTTAACCAAATGCAAACCTTCTTTCATCTTCTTGTAGGTTAATCCTTTATTCTCTTTGAAAAACAGAGTTCACCTTCTTACCCTGTGTAGAGTTGCAAGAAAATATCCGTTTTTGCAAAAATCTGCAAAGTTTTCTTACCCTTGAAACTGTAGATGGAAGACCAACTAGAAAAGTCTTTTACTTTTTTTTTCTTGGTTACTTTTACATTATACAACACATTAAAAAAAAAAAAAACTCTCAACCAGCTGGAGCTCCAGAGATCTGAATTATGTGCTAACTACTCTGGTTAATTAGAGTGCTATTTAATTTTTGTAATTCACCCTGAGCCTGAATAGTGCAAAATCCATTTGACCTGTATCTGACAGTCATCAACTTGCCACAAGTCTCAGACCTTTTTAATGATGAACTGCTCTGACTAGTAATCACCTTTGGGTCCCCTGTTCCTTCTCTTCACAAATTAAAAAGAACTCTGCAAAAACATCCCGGTGCAAGGTGCACAGGCAATGCAGTAAGGTTGTAAGAGTAGGAAACGACCAGATGCCTTGAATACTGATGACGAAAAATAAAGTGGAAGCACAGCCAACCATCCTCTGGTCTTCGTGGGTTCATCCACAAAGGAAAAAAAAAGTAGTAGTAGCACAGGGGGCTATGAGAGAAATGAAGAAATGGGTGGGGGAGAAGCAGATAAGTCCAGGTTTTATACTGTTCTGTCTATAAGGGAACAGGGATGCCACAGTCAAACCGCAGTTTTAAAAGATGCTTAGCAACAGGTACAGAATGAACGGGGAGGGGATGATTACTAAGATGTAAAGCTCGCTGATCAAAGTTATAGTCTTGTTATAGTCTAAACAGGAAAGAATTGCAACTAAGGTTTAGGATGGTTGTATATGAGAATCATTCATTGAAATAATATTTGATTTGAGCAGTGACACTATATTAAGGCTTACTATAGACAGTAAGAAAAAAAATCTTATATGAGAGACAAAGATTCTTGTACTACTAAAAACAACCTAAAGATCCAAACAATTCCCATTAACAGTCCAATGATTTTCCTTACAAAGAAAGCGAAAAACATCCTAAAATTCATTTGTCATCATAGTTCCAGAGGAGCCAAACCAATTCCAAATAAAAAGAGCAATGGTGGGAGAAGGAGAATATCTGGTCTCAAACGGTAATACAGAGCTATAGCAACAAAACAGTTTAGGGGCCAGTTAGATGGCTCAATGGGTAATGATGTTTTTCATGAATGTCATCCAAGGAGAACTAACTCCACCAAGTTATTCTTTGTTCTCTGGATGTGTGCTGTGGTGCTTATATAGTCCCCTTATCATCCCAACAGAGACAAAATAATAATAAACAACAAATGATAATAAAGATAGTGTGATACTTAAAACATACTTTAAAAATTTATGGAGTTCGCCGGGCAGTGGTGGCGCATGCCTTTAATCCCAGCACTCGGGACACAGAGGTAGGCGGATCTTTGTGAGTTCGAGACCAGCCTGATCTACAAGAGCTAGTTCCAGGACAGGACAGGCTCCAAAGCCACAGAGAAACCCTGTCTTGAAAAACCAAATATATATATATATATATGTATATGTGTGTGTGTGTGTGTGTGTATGTATATATGTATATGGAGTTCAGAGAAATAAAAAAAACAAATAACAGAACCAGTCAAGATATTTTAGGACAAGAAAATTCGTAGAGAGTTGAAGAGGGCTTCAGCTGGGGACATTAGGAAAGAAGGGATATCTGAAGAGAAGATTAAACGGAGCTCTGGGAGCTAAGAGTATACCAGTCACAGGTTATGTTAAGTAAAGATGATCACTTCAATTTATTCCTTCATTGTCTTGAAATTTTTATTATATGCATCTTTCACTTTATTGATCTTAGTTATTCCAATATTTTTTGTCTACTATGAAAGATCTTTTTTTCCCCCAGATTTCTTGCCCGATCTGTTTGCTACAGGGAAGTAGGAAGGATACTCATTTTTGCTTGTTAATTTTGTATTCTGATACTTTTATTAAAGTGATTATCAGCTGTAGAAGATTCCTGGTAAAGCTTTGAGGGTTTTTTATGTCAAAAAATATAAAGATACTTTGGATACTTCTTTTCCTAGTTTAACCTCTTATTCTCCCTGAATTGTATTATTGCTGTAGTACAACAAAACTTCAAGTGCAATATTGAATAAGTGTGGAGCGAGTGGACATTCATGACTTGTTCCTGATTTTGGTGGAGATGCTTTGAGGTTCTCTTCTGTCAGAATGAAGTGGTCCATGAACTTGCTGTAAACTGTCTTTATTCTGGTAAAATATGTCCCTTGCCCACTTACTCTTTCTAGGACACTTATTATGAACTGATACTGGATTTTGTCAAAGGTCTTTTCAGCATCTAATGAGATGATTATGTGGTCTCTGTATTTTATTCTGTTTATGTGGAGGATTACGTTTATTGATTTGCCTATATTGAGACATCCCTGCATCTTTGGACTGATGCCAATTTGATCATGGTGGATAATCTTTTTATGTGTTTTTGAATTTGATTTGCAAGTGTGTTATTGGAAACTTTTGCATTTATATTCATAAGGGATATTGGTCTATAATTTCTATTTTTGTTGAGTATTTGTGTGGTTTTAGTATCAGGATTATAGTGACATCATAAATATAATTTGGAAGTATATGCTAAGTTTCTATTTTGCAGAATAAGTCCAGGACTATTGGCATTAGTTCTTTGAAGAACTGGTTGAATTCTCTGCTACAATGCTCTGGCTCTTGGGTTTCTTTGTGTTGTTGTTATTGTTGTTGGGAGATTTTTAAATACTGCTTCTTTTTCACTAGTGGTTATGGGTCTTTCTAAACTGTTTATTTCAACTTGTCTTTATTTTCGTAAGTTGTATATATTAAGAAATCCATACTTTTTTTTCCAGTTTGGTAGAACACAGACTTTTAAAATATGCCTCCATGATTCTCTAAATTTCCTCAATGTCTGTTGTAATCTCTCTCTGCATCTTTAATTTTATTAAATTGGATCTGCTTTTTTTTCTGGTTCATTAGGCTAGACATTTGTCATGAGTTTTCTAGACCTAATAAAAGAGAAAGGAGTGTGGTTGGAACAGACTAGGAGATGGAGAAAGAGACGTTGCTGGAGTCAGATAACTGCAACTGTACCAGTTGGAGCTTTACACAAAGGTGAAAGGGGGAAAAAGATATATAACTGCAATCAAGATTTCAGCAGATCACGGACTCGTGTGCCTTGGCTAGAAAAGAGAGTTTAGAACAGATGTACATGGACCATTTTGTAATCTCTCTATTTGCACATGATAATAAAGGCAGGGTGACACAGCACAGGAAGATTACGATCTAGGGGACTGTGGAGGCACTGTTTACACTCCCCACTGACACATTTCATATGGAGGTTGAAAGTAAGAGATGCAATAACAGAAAAAAAATCCTGTTTAGCCTAACTTTTTTGTTTTATTTTCTATTTTTATTTTTGGTGCTGCTAGAAATCTTTTACCCCAAGAAATGCCCACAGTTGAAAATGCTGAAGTTTTGGCCCACTACCTAGGTGGATGTGGAACTACTTACATGCCGGAGAAACTCAGTAAATATCCATTTGGAAAGTACTTTTAGAATATTCTTGTGGTTGTTTTAACTTGGAAATGACAAAGCAGATGAAACCATGACAGTTACTTTGAAATCAGCAATGCTCAAAGGAAACATTCAAAAGTCTCCAGGAAAAAATTGTGCTAGAAAGGTCATTCAGTAGTTAAGAGTAGTTGCCTTTTTACAGAGGACTTGGGTTCAGTTCCAGGATCCACATGGTGGTTCACAACCACCTGCAACTCTAGTTTTATAGGATTAGAAGCCCTTGCTGACCTCTGTGGGTCATGCTTGTTATGCAATACATATAAGCAGGTAAACACTCAGGCATAAAATAAAATATATTTTTTCTTTTAGAAAAGGACATGTCAGGAAAGTCGTGGGGTGAGAGGCAATGGACAAGCGGGCATGGACAAGCATAGTCGCTGTGTACATCAAGAGAAAAAGGGAGGGTAAGGAGCTGACAGGCATCTACTGTGAGAAATATTGGGCAGGGATCAATAGAGTTAAGAGAGAGGAAAAGTTAAGCTTGAGTTCTGAAGGGTATTTAGTACTAATCATTGACAGCCTGGTTGAGGACAGCTGCCGGCGACCAGATCCCGTCTCTCCATTCCAGCTCCCTGCCTCCTTCTCTACAAGTCCAAATCCCCTCCCCCTCCCCCCGTTCTTTGCCTCATAATCTCTCACACACTAAAATAACAAAGCATATTCACTTCCTGTGTGTGATTCTCTTTGAGGCCATAACTTTTCTTGCTTGCTGCCACAGTTTACACTGTTATCAGGGCACAATTCCTAAAACAATTGTTGAATCCCCCCCCCAAAAAAATTTCCCATCACTCCTTCACTGAGAAACAAACTAGAAATTCTATCTGCCATTCACAGTTCAGTTAAAATACTTAAATACATGATGTACATATAGTGCTTTTTGCCTGTTACTGCAGAATTATTTTTTCTTCTGCTAGTTCAACAAGTGGCGCTTGTATCTGTTCATGCATCATCTTCAAGTCTGCCTTATGTGCTTATATATAGTTTTTTTTCCCATAAGACTACAAATACCTCCAGGAGAATTACTAAACCTTGGGTCCGAAACAATAATCCTCATAGCAACAAAATCAACAAGTCTCACAAAATAACATCAATAGCAGCGGCAGAAGCACTGAACACATTGATATACACATGTGTGTTGTAGATCTTGGACAATGCATGGCATTCTTGAGAGATCATCTCATTCAGTATCTCCCAAGTCCAGCTTTGATTCGAATTTAAAAGCTGTAGAACTAGTGGCAGGAAGAGAGGTCACATTTCCAAGATGCAATGAATTATGTACAAAGCACACATCAAATGGAATGAGGAGTTCATCTTCTCCCTAAGTCCACAATGCTATTCCCATCTAGAAAACAGCAACCATCGCAGGGCTGCAAACCAAGGAAACTCATTTCAGAAAGACTGGAGGCGTTTGAGTTCATTACCATTAAGTTCTGTTCAAGTACTTTCTTCAGCTTCCAAATCAATCAAGAGCTGTCTCTTTGGCCCGTGTTGCAGAGTGTGTGTTTGTGGGTTGCTATGACCCACATAAACGTTTAATTGAGGTCTGTTTATGAGAATTGTTCACTTAATTACCAGCATCCAACCTACATGTGTGCCCGGGGAACGGTGAATATGTGTGAAGCTGGGTAAAGCTGGCAGAGTGAAAGCAGGCAAGAGAATGAAAGCAACCCCTGGACCACTGGGCAGCAGGAGAGAGGACGGGAAATACTTGCCTTAAGGACCCCTTGGAACTGCATGGTATGCAAAGCTGCTGGGTTTTGCCAGTTTTCTATTTCTCAATGAAAGGAGATTTCATTTCTAATTATGGGTGAGCTATTTTTGTCATAGTCCCCTCCAGGGTCACTGCCTCCTATCCTGCACTTATTAATTTGGGAAACATTTTGGAAAATAGTGGAGATTAAGAGTGATGGGTGCTATTTTAAACTAGACTCCAAACAGAAGCTGAAATAAGTAAGTCGGTGCATCCTTTGGTAAGTTGAAAGACAGTGAATTGTAGCAAAAAGGGAATTAAGCTCCAGGCCAAAATTAAGTCTTATAAAAGCATCCCAGCTTTATAGCCATTTCTGTGGCTGTGAAACTGGGTTCTGTTCGCACAAGGATATTTAGTTTCTAGAAAAATTCTGTTTGAATGCCTCTAAATTTCAATGCAAGTCAGTGAAGAGCAGAAAGAACTTTTTTTTTTGTAAAAGCAGTTAGATTTGCCTTTTTCTTTCCTGATCTTCACAGTCTACCTAGGCCATAGTAGGTGGGCATGGCCTCCCTCTTGCCTACACCATTCTGCAAGACCAATTCATTCATTATAAAACAGCCCTTGTACCATGCCAGTCACTCTTAAAAGTATACATTGTCTCCTTACCATCCATTAAGCCAATGCCACACTATTTGACACAACAGTAAATGGGTCCTACCCTCTATGCTCAACTTGACTCTAAGTCTTCCCATTGATATTGCTCCACATCCCCCTGGTCACCTAGATGTACAGAGTTACCTAAGCCTCGTTCTTGATCCTCCCCTGTCCATAATCGTTCTGTGTCTCTCTTAATGTGTGTTACAAATGGCATTTCTTTAATGAAAATCTTCCAAATAACTCTCTTTATTATTATTAAACACCCATTGATCCAACACTAGCATCTGGCATGGTACAGATCACAAACATCTAACTTTCTTACTTTATTGCCTTCTAATTGTGCTCATATTTTCATGTAAATGTATTAACATCCCAGTCAAATCACAAGTTCTTAAGGGAACATGAACTTTTGAATTCTCATGAATATGAATCTCAACACAGCATCAGCTAAATAGTATGTATGTAATAATAAATGCATACCGAGGAGACAAACATTCTTTATTATAGAGAAAAGAGCCCCATATTAGACATGTGTAGATTGCAGAGTGTTAGCTTGACTTTTGCACTTTTTAGATGTATGGTCTTAGCCAAATCATAAAACCTGTCTGAGACCCAGATTGCAAACTTTCAAATTCAGAGTAATAATAGAACCTCTCCTATTCCTTATGAAGACATTCCATAAAGAAGGAATTGTAAAGACTTTTCTGAAACATTCCCATTAGGAATATGAGACTCCTACACTCATTTGCCTTTTTATGCAGAGCAAGACAACAGAGCCTCCTCTGCTTCCTAAATATTGTGTTGCTTACTTGACTGTGTGAAGAAGAGTAAAGAAATTGTCTTGCAACAATTATAGAAAGTAAATCACAATATGAACAAGAAGGCTTATCCACGATAACCAACACTTTTTTACTTATAATTTCTAAAATTGGAAACAAATGAACAATCTGTTAACTGGCTAAGCAATGAGCCAAATTGTGTTATATTAATCCAGTGCGATGGGATTTAGGGTTTTGTATGAAAAGAAAAGGAGGAATGAACTGAGAAAAGGGATGAAGAACATATCACAGTGAGCAGAACAAATCAGTATGCATGGAGATTGATGGACTGATGTACAAAGAACCACTCTGGGATAAAATAAATGTGTTTTATTGCATGTCATTTTCATTTTACTTTTTAGTGCTTATTTAAAAACTGTTGGTATGGAGAGATATTCAGTGTATTAACAGCACTTGATGTTCTTCCACGGGACCTAAGTTTGGTTCCCGTCACTCAAGTGAGATAGCTTATAAACCACCTATAACTCCAGCTCAGGGGAATGTGACTCTGCGGGTACCTGCACGTACCTACACATAAATATAATTTCAATACAAATGTGTCTTCATATGCATATGCACAACACACATATTATGTATAATTTTAGGTGACTATAAAATAGTATGATTCTTTGGGGATTTATCAAACAAATTTAGCATTACATATTCCTCCTTCTTCTGTATTGACCTCTTGCCTTTCACTCCAGTTGTAGCCCCATCCCTGTTATTCTTCTTCTCTATCAATATTACATATATTCTGCTATTATCCTTCAAAGTCACCCTCCCACATATGAGTTTCTATGGTTACTCCATGTTGTATACTTGCAACTGAGGACCATGTGATCACTATAGCAATTGAGGTATATATATATATATGTATATATATATACAATAATATTTATAACAATACATACAAGTAAAAGTTAAATATCAATATCTATCTTATACATATACATATATAATACATATACTTCTTTAAGATATAAAGAATATTAAGTCACATGGTTCTACAATGCTCCTTGCAAAAGCAAAAGACCACCAGAAACTCCAGTACTATACAAGAGAAACCTGCTTTTGAATAGTTGGTTAGGATAGTCTAAGTAACCCCCAAACAATATATATTATCAATACAACCCTTAATTGTCCCTCATGGGTTGAGGGTGGGTCTATTATTAAAGATACCACAAACTTAGGATACTAGGCTTGGATCATTTGAATTAGATATTACCTAAAAGTCTCTCTCCTGTGTTCTATCTTTTATATGCAAGCTGTCAATTGTCAGAAGCTAACAGTCCTACCAAGACTCAACACCATGAACTAAACACTATGAACCACAGCAATTACCAACATGGCAAGATATTTATAAACTTGTGAGCAGAGGATTCACATGTTGGTCCCAACTAATAACTGTCTAACTGTACATTAAGTTCCACTCTACGAACGAAAATCATGCCTGATACTGGAAATAGCCAGTTTTTCAAAGCTAGTCAGGTCACAGACCCTAGAAACAAAATAAATATTGTCATTTTGCCAGACCAATGCAATTTCTTACAACATTCTAAATCTTATCCATATAATCACAGATAAGTGTAACTGCCACCCCTCAAAGAAGAAGTTTTTTTTAACTGTTTACAGAGACCATCATCAAAAAACCACAATTGAACACAATGCAGAGATCAGTGGCTCATCATGAGCCCAGCCCCATCAGACACATCAGTATCATAGCTCCTGCATATATATCTCAGGGAACACTGTTGAAGAGGGGGATAAAAATACTATGTGAGCTAGAATACAAAGAAGTCTAGCGGGAGATAGTCATACGTAAACATGACTACATAACCATGACCTGAACAATAGTAATATCACTGGACCTGTTCATGTGGGAGCAGAAGAATTTCACAGGGTCCTACTCCTAGACAAAGAACGATAGGCAACTAAGGACTCCTGGGAGAAGAAATAAACTCTCCAAGGATGACTCACTTGCTTGGTTGTTCAATCAGAGTGGTTAGCTTTAAAACCACAGACAGACATACGACCAAAAAAAAAAAATGGACTCAGTAAACTGTGTATGTGTATGTATGTTTATATATGTCACATGTTACACATATAATCAAAGACAAAGAGGATATCAACTTGAGAGTGGGAATGCATGGAAAGTGTTTGAGGGAGGGTTGCTGGGAGGGCTGTAGAGAAAAAGGAGGGGGGAAGTGACGTGATTCTATTTCAATTAAAATAATAAACAATAAGTGAATACATCTTTTAAAATACCGTGGTTTAAATCTATATGTGGCTTCCTAGTGAATTTGGATCTGGGCTTTGGAATGGGAAAGAGAGCAGAGTAACATTCCTTTGGGGGATCACGTTGGGCATCAATCAGTAAGGCTGCTCTGAGGTGGAGAAGAAAGAAAAGCCAGGAAAAATTTGTTGACGGGGCATTGAGATCAGAGGCAAATGCCTGAATCACACGTGTTACTATCTTCTGGCTGATGAATTAATAACCCCAGTTTTCAGAATTAAGAAATAAAACAAATCTTTGCAGAGCAAATGATTAGTATCCCCTGGAAAGCATTGGCTTCTAGAACAGATTTCAGCAGGTCTTAAAGTGACCCGCCCCTACCCTGCAGAATCTCTGGCTCTAGACTTTCATCAGCTGTCCACAAAGTGACCCGCACCCACACTGCAGAATCTCCGGCTCTCAACTCTCAGAAATCAGCACAAGCTAACAACTGCACAGCTTTGGCACTCTCCAATTATCCCCTTTCAGAGCCAGAACACACAAACACTTTCTTGCATTTAATTAAGTATTGCAATTCCAGATTATCTTTGATTAATGAAGAGCGATATAGCGTATAGCTAGAATTATGTGATTATTTCACAATTGATCTTTAATTATTCCATCTGATAATAATTTCACTAATTTTTCATAATGTTCTCATCTAGCTTCTTATAAGTGAGCTATAACAATTAATAATTTTCATTAATTTTCCTTGAAAATGATTTGAAGTTTTAGATGGAACCCTTAACCTTCAAAAACTGTTTTTAAATTTTTAATTAAGCGATAAACGGCACTATCATACGGGGAATCGGCATGATTTGTTAAGATGTCACAACCTAAATAAACACTGAGATGCTGCTGCATTATATTTGGGTTTACAGAGCACTGTCAATATTCCCAATTCATTTGCAGTAACATGGCTGTCCAGATCAAACAGAGGTTGAGTTTATGCCTTCTTGAAACCTGGCTGCACACTGAGCTGACTTCCACTACTTTCTTAACTACACAAGTCAAAGGAGATTGCAAACAAGAAGTTTCTTTGGGAGACAGGTAATATGGTAGAAACTGTAGAAAGCCATTTTTAGCAACTGAAGATACAGAAAAGATGAGGCAGAAAAGTCTTTGTCTTTTTTTTCTTAAACAGCTGAAGACTCTAGTGAGACAAAGGAGGGTCAGCACGTGAGATTGCCAGGAAACCTACAGATCTCATACTAGCTCATAGGAGGAGTGATTTGATACATTTACAATTCACCAAATACCCTGTGTACTGCTCCACTGACCCTTACAACAGACCTCCAAAGAGCAGCTACTGTCACTAACGTTCACAAACTATGGAAAAGAAAGTATATCAAGGCTGAGAGCCAGAGCCAAGACTTCATCCTAAAACTATATGATTTAAGTCCTATTTTCACAACTACCACAATAAGTGACATTAGCACTCATTAACATTCCTGGGTCCTAGTATATGCTCAGTAAATGAGATTTTGTTGTTTATTTGCTGATTTTAAACTATTAGGTCCTTCTTGGCTGAAATGATCTTGCTGTAATGGATTAAAGCTGTTTATGCAATGATATGGCCTAGGCAGAGGACAACAAGGTGACCCTGACACTTTACTATGAAGTATAAACTCCTAGCAGGTGGGGCTTTTGGACACAGGGTTGCTGGAGATTATAAGGGGACACAGCAGGACTAATGACTACTGATGAACTTATACCCTTCTGCAGAAAGCTTCATGCTAATTAAATGTGGAGGCCACGACTGCAAAGTTTCTTAAAAATATATTGCAATTAGTTAATGTTTTTACACCCATGCATTGTTTCCAAGTAAATCTGACACTGAGAGGAAAATATGTACCTTTCATTAAATGCCTCTAGTGCACTCAGCTTTGTGTTATAATTCATATTACATGTAGCACCCCTAAAACCCTATTCTCCCTGTTTTCTGTTCAAGAAGAGTTGGCTTGCAAAGAGTTTGGTTAGCCTGTTAAAAGGTCATACAACTTACAAAGGGCAAAGTCAAGGCTGTAACTCTCTCCAGAATTCACTTCACACATATAAGAGCAGATCATTTACTTGGCCAGCAATATATTAGTTCACTAGGAATCAAAAGTAATTAATATAACACTCTAGGGAACCAGATCTTAAAATTGGTAATTGTTGGGGAGCAGAACTCTTCCTGAAGGCATGACATGTCTCCAGTCTTTCTTTAGTGCACATACTAGATAATCCTTTACATTTTCTTGATAGCATAATGTCTTAATTCCCTTCATCATTTATTGTACCATTTCACAGGTAGGAAACCCAGTAGGCTGCAGGTTAAATGAATACCATCTTTGCACCAAGAATTTATTTCCCCGAAGAAACCCTTTTTAGTATTAACAGGCTTCATTTAAAATATTTGTTATTTTTTTAAAAAAAAAACTTGTAAAGAATGTTTAGATATCAGACTTTCAGAAAGTCATAACACAGACAGCTTTCTATTAAGTACAGCGGCAGATCAGGATGCAGAACAGCAGCCTTCCAAGCTATTATGTCTTCCTGCAGAAAATGAGCTCATGTCAGGGACCTCTTCCTCTCCCCTGACTCTCCCAGGGTCCCCAAGTGTAATGCAATATTCTTGCACGAGTAATACAAGAACCTGAAGGGAAAGATCAGACCTGCCTCATTCATTCAGCCACCTGTGTCCCACTGGTGGGGATAGAGATGTGTTTCTAGGTGATTTTTAAAGAAAAGATACTTTAAATCCTGCAGGTTCTTATGATCAGATGTTGGTAACACAGAATGCACAGTCACAATTGCACAAAAAGATCCTGATATATTCAAGAAAAATTAGGAGTATGAAACGTAAACCTTTGTCCCTTAAAGTTATACGATCCAAGATTCTTTTAGCAGAATACCTCCATATAAGACTGTGGGGCTACTGTAAAATTAATGTAAGAGTAACAATTATTTTCAAAATTCACCAAAAGAAAAAAAAATAAAACCAGTTCCTGTCATCTGTGGCCCTTCCTGGTAACATTTGCCTGGCCCGCACAGCAGTTTTGCCTCACTATGCTCAGTTGATTCTGCCATCTCCAAAGAATGTCCCATCCGTGAATTGCCCACAAAAGCATATTTTAACTCGCTCTGTTGAATACTTGCTATGTTAGAGAGCTGTGGATAATGTTAGCACTCTATTAGTTATCATTTATGAAAATCTAAAATGAATGGAAGATGAACAGAGGTGCAATTTGACCAGCTTAAAAATAAAGCCCATGCATTTACTCAGCCGTCTAAAACTGCCCAACTCTTGGCTCTATTCAGAAGTCTTTGCTCTAAACTCACCATGAAAAAGTCTTGTTGCCGTATGCCACATTGATTGATTTCTCCTAGCTGGGTTTAGCTTCCTATTCCGTCTCATTTGAAAGCTTTACAGTTAACCGGAATACAATGTTCATCTAATTACTGTTATTTACGCAGGCGTTCCATTTCCTTTTCCTTCCTCACTGCTCTTTCCGTTTTTTGTTACTCTTCATTTCCTCTCATTCTGTTCATTATATATATCTTGCCTGAGCTGTTAAAAAGTAAAATAGGAATGGATTTTCTTCGAGGTAAATTTTAATATTTCTCTTTATATTTCAACTATGCACTTGGGGATGCATATTAAGCCACTTTTCTATGTTTTGAGTGATGACTTGTGATTCCCCACTAGCACAGTTGTGCTTTCCGTTGGAGTAGAATGAATGACTTCATGTCATTCCCAATTATGCCGTCCCATCATCTGTCCTGATTAGTGCAAAGTGGGATTAGATGAAAATGATGATTCATCTGCTCAGAGGCTATGGCAGAAAGCAGGACCTGGCCAGCCCTTTCAGGAATGGCCCAGCACCTGCTCCTATCACCGATCTGTGCGGTGATGGATGTGCTTTTAATGTGGTATCCAAGAGCCCTGAGGAGCTATGGAGATTTAGGTGGCTTGTTAAAGAGCTGTCCTCTCTCCTCTGTCCTTCAGGCTAGAATTCTTTCCCACAATTCTACCTGGCAAACTCCCCCATCTCTTCAGAGTTGCTTCCACAACATGTAACCCCTCTTCCTCATTGCTCTTTGGGTTTGCTTCTAAACGTTTTTCCTGCTTCTCCCATGATTCTCAGCCTTTGGACTGAGTAACTTAACTTTCACAACAGAGGCAGCTTACTCTAAAATTTGCTTTGAGTCAGATAAGCATCTGTGTTCTCCTAATAGTTGGTTGTCCGAACATAAAACTATAGGCTTGTTTATTTGGAAGTCTATGTCCCACAGGTATATAGAGGTATAGGAGTAGGATTAGGTCTTCACTTCACCACTTCAGAGCTCAGCCTAGGACAAGCTTTTCAGTACCTCTGAGTACCACTGTCATCATCCAATATATAGAAATGATGAAAGTACCTATTCTACGGGCTTGGCATGACCATTAACCACCACAGAGGAAAGCCTTTAGGATAATGTTTGTACAACAATGTATTCATTCCTTCTAACTTAAATACTTAAATCTTTTATTGTTGTGTTTTCCTTAAAACACTTTTTATTCCCTTCTGTATAAAAAATAATTTTGAAAAGCAGTAACTTACTGGTTTTCGTTTTTTACTAATACTTGATATTAGACGTTCACATACTTAGAGTGTCTTGCCAGTTTCTCAATGATTTTTTTCATAGCAACAGTGTTCTCGCTCTATCTTTCTTTTTATCTATCTATCTATCTATCTATCTATCTATCTATCTATCTTTCACACACACACACAAATACACACACACACACACAATGCCTGTTAGCTGTGCTAGGTCTTCAGTCATCACTCAGCTGCTTGGAACTGAAAAAGGTGTGTGCACCACAGAATGAATGCCTAAGCTACTTAACACAATACGAAGGAGAAACCTTTGGATTGGTTTTTGGATGCAGTGATCTTGAGTTTATTTTGTTTTCCAATATTAAAAATTATATCCCACTTATGAATGCTGAGGAGTTTGATCACAACTTATGTTCAGTTAAGATGAAGGCTAATAACAACATACAGTCTTTTATAATGGCTAACAGTGAAGGCAAAGACATACCAAGAAAGAAAGCAGCATGGGGGTGCCTCCGCGGAGAGTGACTTAAAAGCCTTTATTGTACTCCTGCCATTGGAGGGGAGGCTGATGCCCAGCACATTGTTGAAATGAGAACTGTTTAAATTATAAAAGGCAAATCACCTCTAGGTGAGCATAGCTTAAATTCCAAAGTCCCTTACAATCCAATCCGGGTGGTGAAACATTAGAGAGCAACCACCATTTCCTGTCATTTGTGATGCTCTGAGGGGAGACACTGACATCTTCACAGGCAGGCATTGTCTTCTGCCTCAGGACTGATGAAAACTTTCAGGTAACAGGTGGTGAAGAGTGATTTGTTGTCTACCTTCTTTCCTTTCTGGAACTTTGAATCAGAATAAATATTATTCTAAGTTCCTAAGTAAATGAACACTAATACACAACACTGGTGCCATCAAAGACTGCTCAGTTGTGGGACTTTGGAAACATTCTCCACAAATTTAGAATATATGTCTTTATAAAGGGCTATTGAACTTTACAATCAAGGAATATAAAGGTAGAAAGGAGAAGAGAGTTTAAAATATTTGGTCAACTCTAGTTTATATAGAGATGAAGATGTGCCAATAAAGATCATAGGCTCAAATCAACTGAAATTGATTGTTCCTCTTGTTGCCTTGGATGTTAACTTTATTTTTCTTTCATTCCCTCATATGAGCAATGGGATGCTGCTAATTTTAGTTGTCATGCGAGATTACTATGCGAATTAACTGGCTTGAAACACATAAAATAAAATAAACAGATACCAACAAAGAAAACATTTGCAATAGATGGTACCTGAATGGGCTAGACAATATCCTTTGTTAAGATTTTTGCTATGACTTGGGTAAGTACCCCCCAAACAGCACTATGTGGAAGGCTTGGTCACCAGCCTGGAGCACTACTGGGAGTTGGTAGAATCTTTAGGAGGTAGGAAGACTTAGTGGAGAGATAACAAGACAACCTTCCCCCAAAAGGAATATTCACTCCTTCTCTCATTTACCAACATTCAGGAGGTAAACAGGCTTTACCTACAGCCTGTTGTGATTTTCTGCCAGGTCACAGACCTCAAAGCAAGAGGGAAACTGATCAGGTAGAGATTTTCCCAAAGTGGCCTATTAGGAAGGGAAACTGATCAAAAGAGACAGAACTCCCAAGGGACATGCAGCACGTATAACCCTGAATTCATGTTCATAGGTGTAGCCTTATTGATAACTGTCTTGATTCTTATTCTACAAGATGGCCCAAATAAGTCCCTAGTACCTGAAGAAGGAAAAAGAATCTAGTCCTCATAAGGTGATTACTCTTATTTAAGGCACACACGCTCAGCATCCTAAGTCATTTCCATTGTTTGGGGATAGTTGTCCTATGAGCTTTAGTTGGTTCTGAAATCTAAGGTGACTTGCAAGCTTAAGATGGTTATCAGAAGGCTGTAGGGACTTTTGGGGAATCTGGAATAGAGCATTGTAAACTTTGACATGAAGACACCTCAGTTTCGCTTATCTGACTTGAAGAGGGATGAGGTAGGCTGTGTAGCCCAGGTGTTTGGTCCTACACTTCTTGAGTGATTAGCATGACTATGTGCAGATTTAGACAGGTGACCGATCCAAAGTAAAGAAGATGATAGGAAATGTATTCAGAGACGCCGGCTTTTATCCTGTTTCTAGTTATCATGTGGGCTCAAGTAAGAAGTAGGTGCATTTTCTCAGTAAAAGCAGTTTGTAAGTACCTATTATCCCCATTTTACAAACGGACAAATATATTCAGGAACAGAAAATACCTCACCATAGTTTCAGTTCCAAAGCAATGGTGCAGGCATTCAAATCCTTTTATGTCTTGCCACAAAAAGCCAATTATATGACATAAGAGTTGGTTCTTCCATTGATCTGTCAAAGGGTGGTTGGTTTTGAAACACTTGGGCTCCTGAAGAAGTGAACGGAACCAAAGTCTTTTTAAAAAAGTTAGAGTGTAATTTTCTTCCCCTGTGCAATAGGGCATTTGATTTTAGATATGTGCATCCTATTTTTGAAGCGATAATGCTGAAATAAATGAATCTGAAACGACTATACTCTCTTGGGCACATGCAAATGTCCCTAGCATGAATGGCATATGTAATTATAGGGGTTAGGGGGAAAAGGGGAAGAAGTAAAAAGAAACTTTGTGACTGTAATATAACTGTGGCCATCTGCCTATAGGTGAAATTCCGTGAGTTATGTTGAGTTTCCGTTGTTTGATCCTGCAGCACCGAAGACCCGGAGCCCACCTGTCAAACAACCACAGTAGAACTGCTCAGAAGGGCTGGTGGAGATTGAGAGCCACTCCTTTTGCACCTCAGATACTTGTGTCTTCCTTGCTTGCCTCAACTCCTTCAAATCACAACACATCTCCAGGGAGAAGTACAAAGAATTGTATTTCAAAAAAATGTCAAGACAAGTAGTGTATGGATTTTGTAAATCCAGATTAGAGTCCAAAGGGAGAATTCTTACCATACAAAAAAACCAGCAATCACACCATCTGCAGAGGGAATAGCCAGTGGTGATTTCATTATTGCCAATAAAACAAGTACAGACGTTTCCCAAGAAGATAAACCCTCTTGCAAAGTATCTTTGACCACTTAACATATGGGTAAGCTAGTACTACCCAAACAAATGGAAGAAGTAAGGCAAAGTACACAGCTCACTGACAAGTGTCTTCCCTCCTTCCTTTGGTTATAATAAGGAGCTGACTCTTTTTTCTAGACTCTTTGTAGACTCAGAGGTTTCAGAAAAAGACCCAGTCTTTCTGAATGTCACTGGGGTTCAATGTCATTCTTATCCATGATCGGGAGGAAATAAATATACTCAGAAAGATGCAGATTTTGACTTTTGTACATTTTAAATTTCAGTAGCCTGATGTCATCTCTTATGAAGCAGTAGGAGAAGGCCAGCAGAAGAGTTCACAAATGATTTATTTTTCATGAAAGTATCTTCCTGTTCTCTCTTTTCTGTGCCTCGACACTAAAACAGTCTTTCTTCTCTGCCTAGTGTGGCTAGAGCAGTGTATGAGCAGAAAGTCTAGTCTTCAAGGCAGTGTCATCATGTGTTTTTCTGCTGTGCACCCTGTGGCTGATAGGGCTGGAGAACTACGGTCACTGATGGATATTTACATGAGACCTCCATGGCTAGAGGGATGGGAAAAAAGGGTCTCTCTCTGGCAGAAAGTAACATTATCATTGGATTCTTCTCTTTACTCCATGTCTAAGTCTCTGGATTTTGCCTCTCCTTTCAGTGGGGAGGGAGGTCATATCCACATCCACAATTCAATATTTGACAAGATGGATAAAGAAAGAGAAAAAGATGACATTTCTTTTCTTTTTCTTTCTTTCTTTTTTCTTTCTTCCTTTTTTTGGGGAGATTCTTTTCCCAGTGTATTTTGCTCAAGACATTTCCCCCAAAATAAGTTGTGAACCATGGTGTTGAGAAGCGAGACAGCAAAAACAGGACTGAGCACAAGTGGGATTGGAGAGAGGAGTGAAATGACTGCAACTTGCTCCCAGGGGCTGGAGAAATATAAAAAAAGAAAAAGAGGGTTGGAATCCATCAGTCTTCTGTGCTAGTCATCCTCGCCTTCATCCTCCTCTCCTTCTTCTCCTTCATCATCATCTTCATCTTCTTCTTCTTCACCTTCATCTCCTTCTTCATCAATATCTTCGAAGCCTTCTTCTTCATCAATCATCATTGTCATCATCTTCTGCCTCTCCTTCTTCATCATCCATACCAGGAAGCAAATAGTACTGCAAGGGGTTTGGCCAAATGTCGTCTTTGATGATCTCTCCTAACTCCTCTGCACCTGCATCAGAGTGGTCAGTAAACCAGGTAAAGAAGCCCTCTGGCTCTTCGTGTTGTCTCTTCCTGCTGGCCTCATTCTGTTTGGCTAGAGCGTTTTGTCAAATCTTTCCAGATTTCCATTTGATTTCAGTGGACTTTGAGGATGGGTCACCACTCTCATTCAGATGAAATTCTTTGCAGAGAACTTTATTTTCAAAGGATTTTCATCAATATAAAAATCTATTCTGTAACCTGAATACAGAATACAGAAAAATCTATTCTGTATTCTGTTACTTCAACTCTAGTTAAATAATGCAGATCCTCTTTGTCTTCCTCCCCAAGCAGTGCAGACATTTGTGGATGGTTGAAAAATGTGGTTACCCCCAAAATTTGGGATTATACCGATCAATTTTGACCTCTTCTGAAAAAACGGTTGGCAGAGTTTGTTATATTTTTGTACTACTTTTAGTATTTCCTCACTGGCTTGCTCATTAAGTTTGTCTAATTCATTTTGTACTTTGTCAATGTGTTCAGTTGCTTCTTGCTGTCCCTTTTCACCCTTCGGCAGGCCAGGGGAGGCTGACTTGTCCTCCAGTTTTGGGGCAGGAGCCGATTTGGGTTTCTTGGACTGAGGCAGGAGTGCAGATTCCCGTTTCGGGGCCATGGCGCCACAGCACGAGGGAAGTAGCTAGAAGCCAGAGGCCAGATGCACACAGCAGGAAGAAACTCACAGGAACTCAAAAGGCGACATTTCTATTTTAATACCTAATGCCCCAGAAGATAGTATGTGCAGAAATAGGAAATGTGTCTGAATTACTGCAACCAGCCTCGCAAACACTACTTCAGTGAATCACAAATACCTAGGATCCTAATAAACTCCAGTGACGAATGCAGGCATTGTGTGGAGAATAATTCTAAATCACACAAAATACTCAAAAGGAAATCCAAGGATTCAATGTTGGAACACGGTTTACTTAAGGATAACATTGACCATTCACTTATAAATCACAACAAACAAACTGGTACTTGACAGAGTAGGAGATGCTGGAGTCTGAACAATGACAAAAATAAAGATACAACATGGAATATAGTATAATATACTGAAAAGTGTTGTAATAGAGGAGAGGGGAGAGGTGTGTGGGTTGTATGTTCCCAGCACCCAGGCTCCCAAGCCTCCAGCCGCTGGCCAGCTCAGCGGCTGGCTGCCTGCACCCGAAATAACCACATGACAAACTGGATTCATTTAAACTCTGCCTGGCTTATTATCACTAGCCTTTTCTTGGCTAGCTCTCATAATTAAACTAACCCATTATAAAAGTCTGTAAGTCACCACGTGGTGACGTACCGGAAAGGTCTAACCTGCATCCATCTGCGACGGTGGCTCGTGGTGTCTGCCCCTTCCTTCTTCTCCTCCCAGAACTTCCATTCTGTCTACTCCGCCCACCTAAGGGTTGACCTAACTATAAGCCAGGCAGGTCTTTATTTAACCAATCAAAGCACAGAAATACAGGTGGACCCTCCCACAGAAAAGAAAAATCTTAACGATATGGGGGTCTTTAGGATTGGGATCAATATAGACTAGGGTCTAAGTATAGCTAGTGTGGTCCAGAAACTAGCTGTAAAAAAAATGGGTGCTTAGAGTAATGGAGATATTTTTATAGGCAAGTAGGGCACACAAGTGGATAGCCCAATCCCTTCTTTTATAGGAGACGACAGAATTTAAAATATAAGACAACTAGAGGATGAAATAATATCGTGCACACATAAGCGCAAAATGATACTTGATGCTATACAAGTGTCATTTGAAAGTGATGGAGATATTCACCAGGACTAGAGTTATGAGAAGGCCATGTGGAGCTGGAACATAAACGGGCTTTGAAAGTCTGACAGCACTTCACTGAAGGAAAGTTAGGGCAAAGATCTTTGGATAAGGAGAAGCTCAAGAGCAAAGACATTTAAGTGGAAATGAGCAGGGTGTGAAGAGGATAAGGTAAAACAGAAAGACAAAGATAAGCACATCACACAGAGAGAGGAGACTTTAAAACACCCGGACAGGCTGGTTGATCGGGTTGTTCAAATAAAGTTGTATAGACTGGGTTTTTGTCCAGTAGGGTTTCTGAAACTATTTGATATTATTAGTAATACTTATATTACTACCATTTTAAAAGACCAACGCTTAAAGGATAAGCACTGTGCGTTTTATAAATAATATTTCATGTAATTTCCACAGTGCCTTTGTGTGATAAAAATGTATTATTTTTATTTTTAAGATGCAGTTTTAGGCAATTCCTAAGGTCCATAGCAGAATGTAAATAGGAGCCATCTGATCTCAGAACTTCAGTTAACTCTCAGAAATGTAATCAAGTCTTTTCCATGTTAGTGTAATTAGTGAGTGAATCTTAGCTGATGGTAATCTTAGGTTCCATAGCGGAGACTTGTTAATGGATTTCCCAGAAGAGTCATGAATTTAGATTAAGGCACCATGCTAACTGCTTTCATAACAACCCATCAAACGTCACACACTCTTGCAAGTAGATTCTCAAACTCACTCTGTCTTATATTACACTTCTTCCTTGCTTTCCTTGTACACACAAATACATATTTAACTTCAATTAAAATTGGGTTGAGAGAATCAAGAAAACCTCTCTCCAAGATTATATACAGGGAAGATCTGGAATCCCTGTCTCTCAAACTATCTCCTACTCCATGCATTAGAAAGATGTAGCATAGATGTCAAAGCTGAATACAGCTTGTGTCAGTTTGGCCCACAAGCTAAGAAGTTTTTTTTTTCTTTCTTAATTTTCCAATTGTCATCAGAGAGACTTGATCCAGTAATTGATGGGAACAAATATAGAGACCCACAGCCAAACATTAGGTGGAACTTGGAGCCAGAGGGGTCAAGGATACTAGAAGACTACAGCCCACGGAGTCAGCTATGCAGGGCTCATAGGAGCTCATGGAGATTGAAGTGACAATTGTGGAGCTGCACTGCAGTCTGCTCTTCATATATGTTATGGTTATGTAGCTTTGTGTTCTTGTGGGACTCCTAACAGTGGGCATGTGCGGGAGGTCTCTGACTTTTTTGCCTGCTCTTGAGACCCTTTTCCTCCTACTGATATGAGAGTTTGTGCCTACACCAATTGTAATGTCCTATGCCATGCTCGGTCCATATCCCTGGGAAGTTTGCTCTTTTCTGAAGGGAAATGGAGGAGGGGTGGATCTAGGGAAGAGAGTGCATGTGTATGGGGAACTGGGAGGAGTGGAGGGAGGAGAAATTGTCGTTGGGACATATTGTATGAGGGAAGGATGAATAAAAAATGGAAAATTATAAATGCTAATTGAAAGATTTATGGACATGGGCAGATTTCCAGCTACTGTGATCATAAATAAAACTTTATTGGAATGTAATGTCTACACACTTAGATACTGCCTATGGGTGCTTCCACCAGGCACCAGTAAGGCTGAATGGCTGTGACAAGGACTGCCTTGTGAACAAAACCTAAAATATCGGCCTCTTGGGTTTTGTAGATAATGTTTCTGATCGTGTCCTCAATTGGGAGCCTTCTATTTTGCCACACTAGTCTCCCATTGTGCTGTGCTGCACAGAACACACAATGGAGGGAGTGAAGCAGGAAGGTCAGCGAGAGGACAAGAGCATCACAAAGAGGAAAGGACTTTTCCCTGTCACGTTTAATTTGAGATTTATAATCAATGGCATATAAAATGCTGTTTATTTCCTCTTAGGCTGTAGACCTGAAAGGCAAATACAGAATGGCAGGGGAAAAAATACACTGCTAGGAATATTTTAGGAACACTGTTGTGAGAAAGGATTTTCCAGTGGGTAGGGGACAAGAAGAATACATGGATAAGGTGTTGAAGTCTCACAGAGCTGATACATTCGTACAAAGATAGTTATATCGCTAACCTAATTCTCCTTCCACCCATTTCTCTATGCCGATGTTTAAGAACAGAATCAAAGAACTGTCAGATGCCAAAAGGCTGACTATCCTACCAAACACATTGCAGCTCTCAGCAATTCACTTTAAACACAAATCAAAAGATCCTCTCTCTAACATCCCTTAATTTTCACTTCTCTCTCTCTTGCTGTAAATCTGTAATATAAAAAAATGCACTCTACTAATTCTTTATTCAAGTAGTTAATGCTGTGGTGTTTGGGGACAACCTCTATGGGTTTCAATCCATAACATGTTATAGTGATTAGACACATTGAACACTTTGTTTTTACTTGGTTTCACAATCTAAAAATTAAGAAAGGAACTGGGCAACATATTCATCTCACTGTTTCAGAGGCACAACCAACAGGGTTCCAAATCCGTTCACTAGTTACCAACCAACAAATAATATGGTATGACAGGCTTCGATCCCTGTCAACTCAAACAGCACCATGCTTAAACAAAAATATTGATACCTGAGCTTCAAAGATCTCATTCTAAAAAGGCTTCATTTTTTCTCATCTTTCCTCTCTGCTTTTTATTTCCACATTTTGAGCTAATGTGTCACATTTTCAAGGCTGTGTCAACTATAAGGGTGATATGTCAAAGTGCCAATCAGTTACTAAGGTAAAAAATAAATGTGTTTTCGTTTAAACCACAGTTTGCTTAACCTCATTTAAAAATAAATGGCTGAAAGTAGACAGAAAGAAAATTTGGTCATTATCAGTTGTCTATATTTGAGGACCACTATCTGAAAAACCACATGCCAAAAGCTTAAGGCATTTCTGTGCAATGCTTTGTCATTAGGGTCAGTTTGTCAGGTAATTATCCTCTGAGAATTTTGGAGTGCAGTCTCTCTTTCTGTGCTAGAGAAAGCCAAGGGATATGCCTCAATGCTCAACTTCACTTTCTGGTTCTCAGTGAAATTTTTCTGGTGTCAGCTCATGCCCCAGCTCTTTTGAGGGCATAAGAGTCTAAACGCTCTTCCACATCGGGTCATCTTTTCATTTTTAGATTCACACTGAGCAGTGTCAAAAGAGCAGCCTCCATAGTGGTTGATGGGTGTGTGTGAGAGAAGAACAGGACAGTAGAGTCTTGCGTTTATTTAAAAGGGACAGGGATGAAAATGATAGGCATGGGCAAACAAATACCTGTCACAGGATTTCTTCTGGACTCCTCCTCGATCCCTGATGCCAGATAGAATGAGCTACAGAGACAGAATGAGTACTATTTCTTCTACATAGATAGGACTTTTCAAATACAAGAAATTCTGTAAAAAGGTTGATCCACACCTTTTTTTCTTTGTGTAGTTTTTAAACAAATAGTAATAAAGAAGGCGACCTTAGAACGTAAAGCTATATTCTTTCGTCAAAAGAGACATCCATGGATCTAATCTACATGGAAAGTAGTAAAAGGCAAGATCTTCTGAGTAAATTGGAAGCACTGGGACCATGACAGAGGGTTGAAGAAGAGAGATGAGGTAGGCAGGGGAGCAGAGAAAAAATATATCACTGAATATTATCAATAAAACAATTAAAGAGACATCCAAAATCTAAATCCAAATAATTAAGCCAGAGATGGCCAGCAAAGGGCTTCAGCAGGTAAAGGAACTGGACACTCACCTACTAGCCTGAATTCAGTTTCCAGAAGTGAAGTAAGGGGGAAAGAGCAGAAATGACTACACAAAGTTCCTACCTCTTCATAAGCATGATGGCAAAGGTTTGGCCCCCACATCATCCATATACACATACAATAATAAACAACAAAGCTTAAAAACAGAAAAAAAGAAAATATCCAAAAGGTCAGAATTTAAAATAAAACCCACACATTATCTTCGGGTGAATGACACAGATTGTTGTGGAATTTGTCTTCTAAGCTAGTTCTAACAGTAGATTATTAACACAGATGGCTTTAGAAAAGGGACAGCCATTGTCAACCTACATAAATATACAACAAACAAATCATGACAAATAAATCTAATATCCTTTGACAAAAAAAAAGTGCCAGGAGGTTGATTGAGCGGTGAAGCACTGCAGAGATGCTGGATTTGGATTTCAATAAAACAGATGACAAAGACGCCCATGATATTCTGGTCCCCAAAAGGAAAATGTGGACTACATAATATTGTGGTGCATCCATTGGGATTCTTTTGGCAGAGGGCGTAAGACTAGTGCCAACTGGCTGAGGCACAAGAACTGCTATTATGTGTAACAGGCTAGGCCTGGCTCTGATTCCAGAATAGACTGATGGCATGCAGGAGACATCCTCTTTCTTTATGTTGTGGCTTCATTCTTGCCTCCACTGTTAGCGTGCTTAGCCAGAACCTCCTCACATGATAACCTCTCTGTGCCGTTCATCCTATTTCTCCAGCTTCTGACTCAGCCACTCTTGCTAACAAACCAAAGTCTTGACTTTAATCTCACTAAGCTGTGTTAGAGTATGTGTCCAATCATGTAGCCAGTGAAAGTTCATATTCCTGTTGATCACATTTGGTTATTTGCCTCGGAACCAGTGATAGAATGTATGCTCAAAATCATATGGAATAACATTACAACACACACACACACACACACACACACACACACACACACACACACACACACACTTCTCGTGGAACTATTGCCAGATGGAGAAAAAAATGTTAAACATCAGTGGACATTTAAAACATATAGTTACATGTGAGAAGATTTTGTTCACAGCTCATTATGTCAACTAGGAAAACACTTTGATATATACTCTGGGTTTTTTCTTTTTGATATATCCTCTTTTGCTTTAGTGATTTATTGATTTCATTGAGTTGGTATTTATGATACTTTTGGTAGATACAAGAGCATATTTAATCCTCAATGTTTTTTAATGCCAAGTTCCTTAACAATGACACAAACATGACCTTGCCGTATTAGACCAGTTGTCCAACGTCTAGATAATGGAATTTTGTGTATGTAACGTTTGTGTTGATGGTCAAATATCAGTTATGTAAATAAGTGATAGTGTCAAGGAGACTTGGAAGAACAGTAGATAATTAGGAAGAGCTAAAATCTCCAGAGGTTTCAGTTAGCTACAAGAATAAATCAACAGTTACTGATAAAGGAAATTTTAGGCTGTCGTATTATGACTCAGACTCAGAAAGACAAATACTATGTTTGCTCTCTCATGTGAAGCCTAGATTTTTAAATTTGTGTGTGTGTGTGTGTGTGTGTGTGTGTGTGTGTGTGTGTGTTAGAGAGAATGAAGAAGGGACATAGAACACAGCACTGGATTACTACATGGTAGAATCAATGAATACATTTTATGGAAAGAAAATGAAAATAGTCCTGAAAATACCGTGAAGATCAATCAAGAAACTGGAAGGGAAGACACATTTGGAAATTCAAGGCATCTATTTTCTTTCTTTTCTTTTTGTTTGTTTGTTTCTTGGGTTTTTGTTTGTTTGTTTGTTTGTTTTTGTTTTTGAGACAGGGTAGCCTGTGTAGCTATTGTGTAGCCCTGGTCCCTAGCTCATTTGGTAGACCAGGCTGACCTTGAACTCACAGAGATCTGCCTGCTTCTGCCTCCCAAGAGCTGGAATTAAATGCATACCATAGATATCTTAAGAGAAAGAGATGAAAAAAACTAATGTTTTCTGTTTTTGTGGAGATGTCTATTGAAATACTCTAGCATATATCTTTAGAGTTCTCAAAGGCCTGTGTCTGCATGAACCGTGCTCACATAACAGCGCTCTCCTTTTCTTGAACTATCTATACTGACTTCTGATGATTCTCACTTGAGGATGCCACCGAGAGAGTCTCAGCTGGGTGGGAGGATGAGGGAGAAACTTACAGTGTGCTTACGGGCTCTAGCAGTGTCCTCCTGGATAGACCGGAATAAGCACAGCCAGCATCAAGTTCCTGGAAACCTCACTTATTTTGTCCATCCACGCCAAACTAATGATATTTGGGGGACATGAAGTTGGAGTAAGCTATGTAAAAAACAGAAACATGAAATATCACTTCAGAAAACTGGATTTTCTGTGGTAAAACATAGCACACACTCATGTTCCTAAATACACTGGGGTAAAGCAAGCACAACCTGGACACGTGGGATCTAACATATCAGGCCCTTTTCCTCAACACGGAGCCCAAGTTCCCACTTCATTCTTCCCCTTTTTCTCCTCCACTGGCACAGTTCTAGAATCACCCTTTAAATACCGTGTCTGGCATTGGAGATTATTTTTGTGTATATTTTTAGAATTATATGTAGCTTGAAGGAGTCCTTTACAGACCTGGTTTTCTATATATGGTGTAGTATAAATGTTCTGTTATATTTCAGGGACTAGGCTTTGTATGCGGCTGATAATCCGAAGGAAGTGACTCTGGCCATTCGTTCACATCTCTCATTTTGAGATCAGCATTTTATTTCTTCTTTAAATATCAGTATTGTGGAGATGGTGGATTTGAGAGGTGGTTTAGTGGTTATGAGTGTGGCTCTGCTTCCTCCTCAGGGTCATTGGCTGCATTGGTTCATAAGAGTGGAGGGAGCAGAAACAGGGACCAAGGTTAAGAAGGCTGTATGTACAATAGAGAGAGTCCTCTGAGAGATAGATTCCAGTGACTCAGCTCAACTTTATTCCAGTGTAAAAAGAAAATGCAGAATTAGGGAGCCTGGGGATAAACCCTAATTTGCATTAAATGGCACTGTACTATCATAAGACATCATATATGGCAGCAGGGCCCTAGAGTAGAGCTCCTGGCTCAAGTCTTCTGCAGAAATCTGTGCCAAGTGCCAAGCTAAAGATAAATCAGGCATTTAGCTTAGAAACAGCTTTTAGATACTGTCAGTCCTCTGGGACCGTGGACATTCGACAGATAAGGGCAGGTAGACAGCAGGAAGTTTTGCTGGGGAGGGAGTCTCCATGTGCTGAACTTTTGGAAAAATCTGCCAGGTCATGACAGACTGCAACCTCTGATCAGTCAGCAAGGCCTTCCAACAATGAGTACTTACTGGTCTTCCAAAGGACCTACATGGTAGCTCATAACCATCTATTAATACAGTTCCAAGAGATCTGAACCCTTTTGGACTCGGTGTGCACCAGGCACACATGTGGCAAACATACATACATGTAGCCCAAAGACTCACACATAGAAAATAAAAATAAATATGAAAATGCAACAAAATGAATCTAAATAGCATCCCCTAGGCTCAATTCAAGCCTCACTATATCTAGGGCACTTGACCTATTTTCCTTTGTGTTGACACCTTTCCTTATTTGGACTATGTATACGACTTTCCTGGTTTCTTTGTGTCCAACATTGTTGACAGAAGGTTGTTAATTCATGCTTTGATTTGATTTGATATTTAGCAAAGAGAGTCTGCCAGGGATGTGCCCTTTGGGTAAACCCATAAAGAGCCCCATGCATTCCTTGGCACACAGTGGTTGATTAATAATTAAAATCAAAGCTGAGCTCTTGAGGAAGGGGCAGGGAGGAGTCTCTTTTCTTGGTAATTTTTATCATTTCTTCACATGCATCTGTGGAAACCCCTGGGGCTGCAAGTCGGTGCTTAGACTCCTTAAAAAGTGTTTTTACAAAGGTTTCCATCTATAATCAACGCAGCAATAATGAGCCAACCTGGGAAACATGATAATTTCTCCTAAGGGTTAAATTGTTTCAAATCAGAAGTCAAAATTATATTTATACTAATGACAACCTTAAAAATGTAACACAGCATTCAACTTTTGCATAAAATTGCACATTTTAAATACCAAAAGCTTGATGTGAATTTTACACTCTGTTTATGTTAAACCAAAAAAGTGAACTTAAAAGTAATCATGTAAATTGAATGATAATAAGAGTTCTTTTATATTTTTAGACTACTTCAAATGAATAATTTAAAAGGCATCAAGCAAAATATTTTATTAACATAAAGTTAATGGTATATTTTTATAGTACCTGATTTTCAAAAATTTGCACTGAGACATTATCATAATCAGCTCATGTCAGTTGTGTGCCTTTTACATACACTATTTTTGAATAAGCTTAATGCACTCGTTGGCACAGAAGCTCAGTTTAAATCTTATTCCTCAACTATCGCTGCCGGCCTTATTAAAATACTTTTAATTTGCCAACTTGTACGTAAATCTGGGGTGACTATGGCTTTATTCGTTGCAGTATAATTTCTATCAGGAGTGTTTCTGATGATATAACAAGGTCACATAAAACCCAAATCATTTTTTGTTAAAATGGGAGGGAAATCATAAGATTCAGCAGGTTACCCACCATGAAATGAAGCAGGAAATATTCTCACGCAGAAATTACTTCATCATACAAATAAAACTTTATGGTGGTTACTACCCTGTAAATTAGATATTTATTCCTTTCCCATTAACGTGCCTGTTCTCAATATGTCGAGCTGAGTTATAATATAATTCTGTAAATTACACGTGCTAAGGGAAATTGGCTCATTTTCACATTTGAATTTTCACATATAATAATTGTACAACAGATTATATTTTATATAAAATCAGACAATTATTGAGCAATTTTCCTCTCATATGACAAGATAATAGAATAAATAGCCTTTGATACTACAAATTGTTCTACCCTCCTGATTAACATAGAGATTTCACATTATAGTTTTTTTTAATTTCATAGAAATGGATAAAAGATACCAAACTTATAAAGTCAGTTTAGCATCTGAGTGATGACTTAGCTCACCATCTAACAGCCCGCTGCGTATGCATATCTCCTTGTAGATAAGCTAAGTTGGGGTTAACCTGGACAATCTAAACCCTGTTTTAAATTTATCATTTTTTAATATCCCCTCCAAAATAGCGGCTCTGCTTTACTAGAGCATTCTAAATACCCTTTGGTTAAAATGTGTGTGTGTGTGTTTTTCTTCTGTTCTTCCATCCAGAATGCTACAAACTTAGTGTTCCACAGCAAGTCTCAGAAGTATTTTATTCTGAAATCAAATACCCAGAATAGTCCTCTACAAGCCTACAAATAAAGCAATTGATAAAAGGAAAGAGTATGTATATATTATTACTCCCAAGGATTTCTTTGAAATTCTTTTGTTTGTCCCTGAGAAAGGGACACTTCCCCCCCCACACTTTTCTGTTGATGTTTTAAACTTTCTGTTTTCTTAGCTTCTAGCTCCCCCCCACACACACCTTTCCCTCTGGTGTATGTGTTTTAGCTTAATAGTGCTTCTGAGTGCCTGGGGACCGCTGTGATAAGTGCCACGGAAATACTTATGTAGAAAGATAGATTATTTTTGAACTGGCTTTCATTCCCTTTTCTCCAAACAAAACTTTCAGTGTCAGAAAAAAAATATCAAACTTGCTGCTGGTTTATAAAAATCAATGGTGTTTTTGCCTGCATAAGAAGTGTGGGATTATGTCAAAGAACTGATATAATTAATATTTGATTTCTAGTTGATAAAGGCTTCCCCTTAGGAGGAAAATAAATAAAACAAAGAAGAATGTCTCTAGCCTACTACTGATCGGGTTCCTTTTCTCTACCTTTAGTGCAAGATCTATAAGGGATTGAAAGGCAGTAAGTTTCTGTAGCACCATAAAATTAAAACATAAAGGAGGTAAACCAAATATGCTATCAGAGCTGCCGGAGGAATGGCTGAGCACTTAGGGCCCCACAAACAAACTTGGCATGTTTAATTACCCTTATCAAAGAACACAGAACTTTGATAATCTACTCTGTAAGATTGCTGCAACACTTGAGAGTAGTCGGAATTAAACATTCCCATTGAAGATGCATCAAAATAAAATCTAAAAAGATGATGAGGATGAATATGGTGTCCCAGACGCTTTCCTTTGGCCCTTCATGGGGCCAAATCACCCAGTAAACATCTGAAGCCCCAACATGTTCAAATGATTAATTTTAAAAAAGGAACAAAGCAAAAGGAATGGGCTATGTGCAAGCCAGTGGCCTACTTCAAAGATTCCGCAAGAAGGCAGTACTTTGTGATAGAAATGCTTTTCCTCTGGGGTCTTCATTGCCACTCGGTATTCAATATGCTCTCCCATATTTTGCCTAGCATAGTTCAGCTATCTTCACTAAAGAAGCCAGACAATTCTTTAAATAAAGAAAACCAAAAGAAGAAGGAGGAAAGAACAAAAAAAAAAGGAAGATGATAGAGATCATTACAGAGTCAGTTTCATGGAGACTGCTTCACCTCCGGGAGCGCACGTGATGCCAGACCGCTGGTACTGCACAGGGTGGTAATGCTTGCATAACGTTTGTGTGCTTTGAAACCAAAGAGGAGCATTTTAATTAATTTCAAGCTCTGTTTTTTCAGAACTGTCAACCTTTGACTATTTATGAAACTGTTTAAAAGCCAGTTTATCCTAGGAACATTTCTAGTCTTCTAAATCCAATTTGAACTTGACCTTGTATCCCCAAGCTTACCAGTCGAACTCTCAAAGTATGCTGTTTTGTGCCTACTGATGCGTTCAAGCCTTATAATCATTATTTATTACCCAACTGCACTTCAGTACTAGAATGGGAACCTTGAATTGCTGGGGTTTTCTCTTCTTACAAGCCCTGTCACCTGAACTGCAGGCTGGATCCCGTTCTTGCTGATTATTTTCATGGCTCTAAATGTTTAGATGCTTTCTTTTATTCTCTTTAGTTTGCCTGGAATGTCTAATTGCCTCCTCTAGGACGTTTCTTTAGTCCCACTTCAACCCAGCCTACTAAACAGGACTCTGTGCTCCATTGTCTGTGTGTACATTTCTTTGCCCACCCCCTTCTTCCATTTGTCCCAGATCTCATAATATTTTAAAATCTTTTCTTTCACACCTTAAACCTACTGTTTTCTATGTCTGCTCTGGACAGTATTTGTGCCAACTTGACAAACTTAGAGTTATTTGGGAGGAAAGGACTCTCAATTTTTGGGGAAAAGCCTCTATACAATTTTCCTGTAGGCAACGCTGTAGTGTGTTTTATTAATTACTGATTGATGTTGGAGGGCCCAGCCCATTGTGGGTGGTGCCATCCAGATACTGATAGTGCTGGGGTGCTAGAAGAAAGCAGGATGCGCAAGCCAGGGGGAACAAGCCAGTAAGCAGCACTCCTCCATTGCCTCTGCATCAGTTCCTGCCTCCAAATTCTCACCATGTAGGAGTTCCTGCCCTGACTTCGCTTGACAATGAAGCGTGACCTGAGAGTCATAAGCTGAAATAAACCATTTCCTTCCCAAGTTATTCAGAGTCATAGTTTTTATTACATATAAACCCCAACTATCATAATGTTTTATGGCATTAACTCTAGGCATAAAATCAAAATGTTTAATGAATGTTCATCCATATATCTTTCACATTGCTTCCCACAATTTTTTTTTCATGTGAATTCTAAACTATATGAACTAGATAGAATTAAAATTATCACCCTAGTTGTAAAACAGAGACAGCAAAATAAATATATTTTTCTTGATGGACAGCTTATAATAATCTTCCTTTTTTTGAGCAGACCTTTTATATAAGGCAGAGTCTTTGGCTGTATATGTTAAGCTCAAAACAAGACACTTGACCTAAACTGTAACAATGAAAACTTATTTCTTCAAGTGAAGCAGGAAGAGATGAGTCTAGACAAGAAAAAAGTTAGTTTTACATTTGGGTGGTTGGTCTTGCAATTCTGTCCATACTACATCCAAATTTAGAGACTGAAGACAAGAATACACTAACAGAACTATTTTGAAGACAGTTTCAGAAAAAAAAATGTGCATATTAGATAATGTGTTCACAGTTGTTCCTCATGTTGGATCCAGAATTATTTTAAGAATTTGACTCCATTGTTCCTTTTCAGAATCATAAGATATTCTGTGTCTTACCATTGACACTTTTTGTTCTGTATTATCTAGCTCAGGTTCCTTTGGTATTTATCACAGAATGCCTCTTTGTGGTTTTAAGACAAAAAGGTATGGTCGAGCTTACTGTGTCTTTGGAATGATGTTGTCAGGAGTGTGCTCTGTGTCTTCGCTCACTTCCTGTATCTTTGTCTATTGCTCATATATCAAATTACCATAAAATTAATAGTTTAAACTAGCATCTATACATCTAGCTTAAATGTCAAGAGGTCTAAAGCTTAATATGTCTTAAAGGCTCCATAAGCTCATAGAATTAATAGGACATGATTCTGTTTTGGAAAGTCTAGTTCCTGGCACCTGCCTATGCTCCTTGGCATGGTCCCTATCTTCAAAGACACACTACTTACACCAAGCCCACTCTCGGCCTCCTCTTTCATTGTTAGGAAACACATGATGACATTGAATGCTCCAGATAACACAGGATGATAACTTCAACCAAAAGACCTTACTTTTAATATATTTACAGTCCTTTTGTTATAAAGGATATCATATTCACAGTTTCTGGAGGTTCTGAAGAGAATACTATTGACAACACTGTATGATGTTTTTCCACTTACTACACAGATTCTTAAATCTTAAATCAGAAATTATATGACTTGCTTGGCTATGTATTCAATTTCCTACATTCCTCTTAGTAATAATAATGATGATGATGATGATATGTACCTACAAAAACATACAGAAATCAGTTAGAATACATATTCCTTAAATGTCTGAAAGTTGCCTGCCTTGTTCAGTGTTCTTTTCTCTTACCATGAACCCTGGTTTGGTGTAGGTATTCAATAAATATCTTGTAAAATTAAGCCTAAATGGTTCCTCCATAAATGCTAGCATCTTTTCTCCCACTTTCCTGTTTTTTTTTTATTTTGAAAGATTTAAAGTAACAGCACATAGTATTCCATTTCCGATAGTAACGTCTAACTTCAGGGGAGGTGTATTGTGTATGCTCATATCCTTTGGATATGTTAGATCTGTGATAGATCCTTTTTCCTTGGAATCACTTTTGCCTTGAAAGAGAAAGAACATAAAAACAACGTCATGATTTCCCATGTGGAAAAAATACAAAATAAACAAAGAAACAAAAATCCACAACAAACAAACAAAAACCCCAAACCAAAAACACTATACTAAGCACCTTGCACATATGTCGTTGTATAGGAAGATATATCTCACAATGGTGTCATATGAGAGTTCCCGAAGAACCACAAGAATATGTGGGCAATTCTTTAAAACCGTTCTTTGATAGGAAAACCTGCTGCTGCATGTACTAACTTTGTGGTATTTTCATAGCACCAAATAGAATCCCAGTACTGGCCCATTTTCAATCTTCTTTGCTTCCATGTGCTGTCCTTATTTTACATGGCATTGTCTTCTCCATCTTTGCGGTCCAAGGATGGACACTGTCTACATTGGAAATGGAGATAATCACTGTTTTCGGAAGTTCACTCACATTTCAGGACCACAGAGAGTGATATCACTGGTTCAGGAGATAGAGGTGCCAGGTACATTTTCTGGACTTTATTTCTCGGTCTGTTTCTAAATTTACCCTCTTTCCTCACACATGTTTAGCTGCCTTGAGCCAAACTTTTTAGATTCACCTACTCTCCTGGTTATTGATTCTTTGTTTGCAAACATTCCTTACTACCACAGATTGCTAATGTGTTTCATTGGTCTTTCCAGGTTTACTTCCTGGTTTCTTCTTTTCACACTTGGTCATTGTTTTATCCTCAGAGGAAAGAATGCAGAGAATATTCATACACTCAAAACTCAGGGTATTCAGTCTAAGATGGACTCTACTTATGAGAAACTACAAGAAAAGTTGAAATTTAAAATACACATGCAAACTCAAACGCTCAAAACAAAACAATGTTACAAAGCTTGGATGAATTAGCTGTTAGCCCAAATAATGTGTTCAGTAGAGATTTTAAACCCTTCCATTACCTTCTAATTAACTACAAAGTTGTAGGGAATATATTTTTTTCCTGTTTTTCTGAATGGATCAAGTAAGCGTAAGAAAGAAATTCTTTTACTTTTTGCCTTGGCACCTTATGTTTTTAAGAATTCCACATTTTTCCTCTCTTCTCATATTTCTTCAGATATCAGTGGAGGTCTACTTCCCTCATGTCCAGTAAGACCCACTCATATCTTTGATTTTCAAGTCCTACTATCACTTTGCAATATTGGTTATTAATATCCTTCAATTCATCCTCATCTTAACCAAGTTCCTGCTTTCCACCTTCAAATCTATTCAGATTTTCCTCTGTTCATGAAGCTTCTTTGTCACTGCAACTGTCTTCGCAGTTAAATGACAATAAAATAATTATATTCTACTATATTTACCTTTACTTTTCTTAACCTCCATCTATTAGGGATTTGGCCATCACTGCTCAAGGGAACCTTTTCTCTCAAGGTTCACTGACAATTCTTTTATTGGAAGAGCTGATGGCTGTTTTCTTCTCCTCCATTTTGTTCTGACCTCAGCTGCTTTCACAAAATCCCCTCTTTGTAAATCCTGAGGGGTAAACCCTTCCTCAGTCTCTCTATTCCAACTTTAGACAGCAGGGCATCTCCATCCTTGTCTTCTGGGATTACAATGCCTTTTGGACAGTTTTCTACTCATATCATTTATCTTTATTTAATTATGCCAATTTTTCATCAAAATTTAAAAAATCAAAAACAAAACAGATTGTCCATTTCATACTGTCTTTTCTCTACCCATTATCCTTTTAAATTTTTATATGTTCTCATCAGGCATTTGAGTGTTTAATCTCCTATTAAGACTTTTCATTCTTTCTATCCCTAATATTTTTATATACTCACCTTTTAAAAATATATTCAACACTGGGGAGAACAGGCCTTTCAAAATGTTTTTTTATTCCTCCATGTCTAGTGGTGTGTATGTGTGTTCACACTAGTAATGTAGGGATTTGTTATATATAATTCTGAATATAATGAAATATACAGGGTTAAAATTCATGCTGTTATTTTCTTGGAGTTGACTTTCAACATTATCATATCAAAGGTTTGGAAAATCCTTCAGTTAATAAACCTTTTTAAGTCATTTTGACCCACTGTTCCTAAACTGACTTGACCTTTGAAACTTTTAGCTCATCATTTTGAATAAAAACCAGCTGAACACTCAGGGAAATGCCATCGAAATGTAGCAACCATATTTTTGGAGTCTGACCAACCTGCTGAAATTGTGACTTCCCACTTATTAGCTCTGTGGGCAAGACACTTTTGTAGCCTCTCCTCCTGCATCTGTGGTAACAAGTATCTCAAAGCCATCTTTCAAAGATTAATTACAGTGCAAAGGAATTGCTTCCTGTGGCACTGGGCACATAGTAAGAACACTACAAAAACTGGAAGCAGCAGTGTCACCACCATTATTAATCTAGCATTCACTCATCTTCCACAGACCATACTACAGAATGTTTTAAACTTAGAGGAATATTCAGGTAGAGTATCTTGTATAGTTTTATTCCAATAATACTGGGATAAATGAATAATATATACTTCAGAGTGATGAGACATAGGAAAGGGGGAATTACTGAAATTGCTCTCCATTCTTTGGTGTCATGTAATGAGCCAATCTGACTTGAAGATATGACACTTCTTGGCAGATAAACAAAAACTCAGCCCGTGTCTTTAATCCACTACTCATTTTTTTTTTTAGTGTAAGAATTCCAAGAGTTAATAGATGGTTTATAAACACTTGTAAATTAAAATGTATTGTTTTCATCATTAACTGCTGTTTTAAAAATAGTCACTTGAATGAATTCATTTCCCTCCTTCTTCATTGAATTCTACTGTGGTTGGTATTATTAAGTCAGTGGGCAGCCATGGCCACAGAATTATATAGCTCCTATATTCCTTCCAATGACACTTAAGACATGTCAAAACAGTGTCTTGGATGTGTAGGAATAAAAAAAAAATCTCCAGTGAAAATATAAATTTGGGTGTTATCTTTTGTTTCTGTGTTGACATAAACTAGGTGGTTATTACCTAGGGTACAAGCTAACGGAAGAAAGGTGTAGCACGTTTCATCTAGTTAGTGAACAAAGTTGTTTTAGAAGCAAACACTACATGGTGAGATAAAGTGATACAGTGCATCTTATTTCACATACCCCGTAGTGCCAAAGTTTAGGTCGACACTGATCAACTGATTTAGAAAAGTTAGCCAAGTCACCTTTTTCCCTGAAGCTAACTCTGAATAATATCATACCGTCATATGTTCATAAATACATATTATATATGTATATAATATATATATTGCAAGCATACTGGGTGGAGTGCATCAACTCATTGCCCCCCTTTTTTGGATTTGTTTCAGTGGTTTCTAGTTCATGGAAGCTGCTGACTGTGTGGATGTAAAACTGACCTCAAAAAAGACATTGCATTTTGTACTCAGTCTGTGTGGATTGTTCTTTTTAGGAAGCAGTGCAGTGTCCTAAAACCTAAATTGCAGCTACAAATTATTAGTGCCAACACCTATAAACTCTCCTATTCACCAAACGATCAAAGTGCTATGTGTCTGAGACTCCTGTTTTATAGACTGATTAACACTACCTACTTTATATGGTGACTTTGAGGATCATGTAAATTATGTCTACAGAGGCTTTAACTATATGTTCAGTTATATCATGTTCACCAACACCATCTTTACCTTCACTTGTAGCTGTGGCACCCTTTACAAGTTCAGATGCCAGTTGCTCAGAATGGTTGACACTACCCAAGGCATCTAAGTTGGTTCCCAAAAAGTTTTCTTCTAGTTGTCGTCAGTATAAATTTTAACTCACGTGTTTCCCATTTTTTGACTTCCTTTCATAGCATATGATCTCTTTGTTATTTTTAATATTACATCTCTACTGCCTAGTAGAAATCTTTGCATAAATCTTTGCATATTTCCAGTTAGTATCAAAGTAGTTTACCATAATATGATTTTATTTAACGGACTCTGGCTGATACTGTGTAACCCCATAGAAATATCTCTGCTCAAGACTTCTAAAGAGCACAGAGGTGCAATTGTATTGCAAGTTATTGTAGAATTGAAAGGACCTTAACCTCAAATCAAGATGTGATGAATGGATAGCAGAAAACAAGCTTTTGAATGACAGAAGCTTCTCAGGGGTACCCAAACTGTACATTCTCATTTAATTACATTGGCCTGATGGGATCTCTGTTCTAATTGGGGCTTAACTGCTATATAAGTTTAATCTATTCATTCCAGGACTCTGTTTAAACTCAAGATAAATGGAATGCTGCGATAAAACAAAATAAATGTTATACTCCACTCATCCAAACATGAAATTTAATTTTCAAAATGTGGGAAATTTGCAACCAGCATGAGTAAGCAATTCCAAGAGGAAGAGGAGTCAATCATCCCCCATGGTCTCACGGGACCTTTTATTTGTTGGCTAATTAAAATGACCTGAAGTGTTGAACCTTCCTTCTCTGGGGATAATTTTAAATTCCTATCCTTCCCTGGGGAATGGCCATATTGCTTCACTCTCATTTTTCAGTAGGGAAATAAGGACACAAGCAAACCAATTAGCATTTCCGGATTCAGAGCCTTCAGAATTTTTAGTGGACCCCCTCTCTGCACCACTCACACAACTTTCTAGCAAAGATGAAGTAATGAGACCTAGAGAGAAAGATGCTTTGCTTAAATGTATGTACATTTTGGTGTTTTTTTCTACATTGAACTGAATTTTTTTCAGTAGACAATGAGAAAGCAAACTCATGGCAAGATTAATCTAGAATGCTCGGTTTGTTAATAAAAGCACTAGCCACCAGTGGAAGTTCTGGACAGTAAGAGGCCACTTGGTCATTTGCCACGTTGGTTGTGTGTGTTAAACTCAGGCACCTTCATGAAGCTATCACTACTGTTTCTATTTTGTATATAGATCAAGAGAGGCTGCAAGGGTAAACCTGCAGGTGCCTACTGAGTTCTCATCTAATTGCAACTTCCACACCTTTGACCTTGAGTCAGGCGTCTTTCACAAGAGTCACTGTCTGTTTTGGTGCTGCTTAAAACAAAGAATGTTCACATTTTTAAATGTCTAAAGCATTTGCCGAAAAGAACACTGTATACCACATGAAAATTATATTAAATTTCAGTTTTTGAAGATGAAGTTCAATTGGAGTATAGTCATATCCACTTGTGGACATGTGACAGTTTTATTGTGTCACAGCTAATAAGTGAGACCACAGTGGCAGCAAAGCTTAAAAGATTTATCTCATGGCCCTCTGTAGAAAAAAAACCTATGCGCCCCTAGTATAAATCATTATGCTAGATTGCTTCACAAAAAACAACAATGAGAAAGAAAACAACAATGGAATAAATGAAAAAGTTGAAGCTGTGTGTCCCTAATTATCTGTATCACATCCTCCTCCCCATCTTCAAAGCTCAGGAAACATGATGGAAGAGAAAACAAAAGTAATTTAAGAACCTAAAGTTGGAGAAGTCTGCTCTGAAATGTGTCTTCTGGACATGACACAGCACGAACTCAGGGGAGCTGTGGTTAGTTTCACAGGACAGCACAAGACTGACTGATTAACATTACATCCCGGAAGGAGGAAGGGCTCCTAAGTCTCCACCTTTTACTTGGGGACAACTGACAGTCAATGGTACATAGCAACTGCCCACACTCCAATATACATCTCTCACCCATGCCCATGCAGGCAACCCTATTTACACCCAGTAGGTCACACACATGAAGAAACCCATGAGAAAGTAGTGCAGGGAGTCTTCAGGAAGAAGAGCTTCTGGGTAGCATAAGGAAAGGAAATAGAGAAATGAGGACCTAATTTATTAAATACAAGCATTAAACTGTCAAAGAGTAGGAATAATAATAATAATAATAATAATAATAATAATAATAATAATAATAATAATGAGAGCATAAGGAAAAAAACCTAAAGTTATCACAAGGCCCATGCATGTCTGCACTGAGTCCTCTGCATATGTACTGTAGCTTTCAATTTAGTTCTTCTATGGGACTCCAGAGTATGCAAACAGATGGGTCTCTGATTCTTGTGTCTTCATGTAGGTCTGTTTTGTTTTTCTGTTGACTTATCCTGTCCAACTTAAAATGATGGTTTTTATTTTATGTACTATATTTTACTTTGTTATTTTTGTTGCTATCTTTTAGAAAGCTGTTGTTTTCTAATGAGAGCTAGAAAGGGAAAAAAATCCAGACAGAAGGGGAGGTGGAAAGGAACTCTGAGTAGTAAAGGAAGAGTAGTTAAGATTAGACTGTAGGTATTTATTAAAAATAAAAAACCAGAAGTTAGACAAAGTAGACAAACTCAAGTGTCTAAAACAAAGGCAATTATATTGATATGTGAAGAACAAAGATCTAAAAGCAATGCCCTCACTGATGTCACCAAAATTCACAGTTGTATTATAGTGAATATGAGCATGTTGTCCTTAAAAAGGTCATAGACATTCCAGTTAGGATGTATTCTCTTACATAAGTCAGCTAAGAAAAAAAATCTTCTGACCCATCCTGATTCATAAAGTGCATTCAGCTTTTTATGCACTTGTAAAGTCAAAACTATTTTCATAATGTTACCAAGATGCCACTGGCCTTTCACACTCATGTTTCCATGAGAAGATTGTGGGGTTTTCTAGAGGCTTCAAGAAAAGTGATTTGTACCATAGATCTACACAGAACCAGAAATTCCATTTTATATAACAAGTGGGTACAGAAGAGAACTGCAATATCAGAACAAAGGCACTCTTGTTTTAGAAAACATGGATGTTTATTTTAGCCTTTTCTTTTTGCCATCTATAGCAACATAAAAAGGTTAATATATTTAAGAGATCTCAATTTTAATTTCCAATGGGGTATAACAGATATAACTGAAAGAGATACAAAGTTTAACATAAAAGTGAAGAACTTCTCATAGTCAGAGTTTTCCCAACATTTTCTGTGCAACCCCAGCACCACTCCATGATATATCTTTCTGGTTATTAGCTGAATCTCCAAGTGTGCATCTATATGTATAAATTACCTGGAAATCTATATTGTATCAACTCCTTGTTCCCCACACCCTCCAAAGTGTAACCCAAGTTGCTATAGTTTATTCCCATATGATTGTAGCGCAGGTTCATTTTAAGTCTATATTAGGTAACCCTTCCAGACTTTATTGTTGGTGGTTTCTGGGATGGGCTGAATCCCTACCAGCATCGCACCTTACAGCTACTGTTTGTCTAATTACCTGTTCTTTCAAAATATGACAGTGTTTGTAGACGTGGTCATTAAAAAGTCAACTGAATTAAAAGGTGATGTTAAGAAGACCTTAGAAGAAATTATCAACACACATACACAGAAAGGACCAAAGGGGACAGGAAGACTGTCATGCACAAAGGAGAGTGATCCAGGAGCAACTAAGTTTCCCACTGCATTGATATCATATTTCTTGCCTCCAGATCAGTGAAAACATAATTTAACTGCCCCAACCACACAATATATGACATCTTATTATGATTGCAGTCACTTCCTCAGAAATCTAAATGCATCCTCCTTCTTTAAATCCATGTTTATTCTCCATTTATTTGCATAAGTTTTGTTGTTGTTGCAACTTTTCTTAACTTATTTTATACCTTTTTATCTCCTTTATTTCAAACTCTGCAAAGACTGGGTATATCTGTCCTTTTCATGATACCAAAGGAAAACCGCCTGACTTTACTTGTTTCTATTCATTTTCCAAACTTAGGTTTTGCAAAAAGAAACTACTAGAAATAGAGAGCTTGTGAGTGCTAACCTAAGAATATGTACTTCTTGGGATAATCACCCTGGAGAACCTGAATTAATATTAACAGTGCCTCTTGTGTATATTTGATCTGGATATATTTGAAAAGAATTTAGGTTCACTTCAGTGCATCTTCTGATGACCAATCAGTGCAAGAAAGACCTATACTGTCTGCTTTATCAATAGAGCTACACAAAGAGTCTTGGTTTCTAACAGAATAGGCTGATGGGGAGGTTTGTGTTATGTGTACATCCTCTGGAGATCCCAGAAGATCAGCAGGCAGAACAGAAAGTGTCTTTGCCCTTTCTGTTGGTGAACGCTTCACTAATTCCTAGAAGCATCATTTTGGAGGCTTACTACAGTTAGTGGGAAATCCCTGTTTGGGGATGTGGCCTGCCCCACCTGAAAGATTCAGGGCTGCGGAACCATACCTAGGGACAATATCTTGGCAGAACTTCTGTCACACGCTGCCCACCACACGGGTTCATGAAGTCAGACAGGAAACAATTGAGAACGTTCTGATGGACAGTAGAAGAAAATTTTTTTCACCTCCAGACAGGGGTCCTGAATTAACAAATACCATTTTGCTCATTGTGAATCACCTGCTTGTAATTTTTGCATGAAGCCTACAGAGTCAGTGCGATTATCCCGAAGGTATGCAGTAAGATTGGGTTTAGTACTTGCTAATGGAGAATACCGTTGATACTCTCTCTCCCTTCCATTTGTACAAAATGGAATGATGATGACAGCCATCTGCTGCCCATAATGAATGGATGTCAGAATTGCTGTTGTGAGGACTGTTAAAGTATGTAAGGGTGAATCCCCTCAGTATTTCCCTTTAGGAGAGTTCAGAAAGGGTCATTACTCTTCATTTACGTCATATGACAAGGGAACAATATGACAAGAACTCAACGTTCTCTTCGGCCTGATCCCAAAGTTGTATCCTGAGTCTTATCATGCAATGCTAAGAAAAACAAAGCAAAACAAACAAACAAACAAAAAAACATAAAACTTCTCCTACTCTTTCTCTTTCATTCTTATCTTTTCATATTTATATTTAAATGATACTTCAAAGTGGCCTCAGAGACCAACAATTGCTAAGCACAGTTTGGGGCACAGACACCAAACGTTTCAATCATTTTGCTTGCTTTGCAGACTGTCCTGAGAGAGTGAAACCAGAATTCTGCTAGGCACTAAGCTCCCAAAATGAGTACTCAGAAATCATTATTCTGGTGTTAGCAAACACTCTACCATTTCACCATATGCATGAAGCCAGCAGGGGCTCCCTCCCATAACCTTTGTATCTTCTTCTGATCTGAAGCAATGACAAGATGATTTTCAGGTAATCTCTGGCTTCAATGAAATAAATGTATAGGGACTGAACTTGAATGCTTGTAGCATTTGACAGAATATCAATGGAATTGTTATGCACAGCTACGGCCCAGCCTGACTATGTAAAATTACATCACAGCAGATGAATGGCACTCTTTCAACAGCTCCGAAATGATAACCTTGTCAGCTAGGTTTAAGTTTTGAGGCACAGAAAAGTAGAAAATGCCCCATGGAACCACTTAGAAATGCAAGCCAGTCACATTTGCAATTACATGGGTATGACTTCCCATAAGACAGGGCTAACATAGGAAGGCGAAGACATAGAATAAGATGTGAAGCTGTAACCATTTCTCAAATTGTTACCTATGCACAATTGTCACCTTAATTCTTCTCAATTAACTTAATTATTCTGCTTTAAATAAAATATTAACTAATAAGACGATCTCAAAGTATTGCCTGCTCATGAGTTTTAAAGGTGAATAAAAAACATATACAAACTACACAAACTATGTGTTTTTTACACACACACATCTTTTTAAAAAGATGCAATACACATATGCATATATTGCAATATATACCCAACTTCCCTTGCATCTTTTTTAAAAGATAACAAAAAAATAAAGCCATTAAGTCTGTATCCAAACACTCCAAAAAGAAATAACTCTATTGACACTACTACCCTTCCTCAGCACTATAGATGATTCTTTAGATTTGGGGAAGTATGAGTCCTTGAACAATCTGAGTTCTATCCCATGCCTCTCTTCCTCCTGTACAGATGTTAGTCCTTAGTTTCAACAGTGTCAAACCAATAATACTTATTTCTGAAGTGCTTTGCAAGAAGAGCAACTGTCATGACCCTAGAGGCCTCTGTGTGTACTGTGGAAAAGGCAGAATTCACCAAGCAGAACTGACAGGAGAGCTGCTGGGGACCACATACAGCACACAGAGTGATCATTAGGAAGTGAAAGGCTAGCAAAGGCAGATTACCCTTGGAACTAGGGAAGGTGGGCCAACGAGTCTCTGCTTTCAATAAGCACTTCTATCTATGTGAAATGGAGGCTATTTATTCAAAAGAGCATGTGTGTACCTGGGTGGGGGGGACTTTATGAATCAAGTGGAGACAGGAATAGTCAGTCAACCGTGATCATCTCTGCCTGGGCAGTCACAAGAAAGTTTATTATGAATTAACATAAGGGAAGGAGAAACAGGCCCTAAGGTAACAGACTGCTCAAACTGGAGCACACTGTGTTTCCATTGGAATGTGTGTGTGTGTGTGTGTGTGTGTGTGTGTGTG